>JZKD02S1183974.1:145144-163539 GCA_000966675.3 Picea glauca | reverse complement strand
ACAAGTATGTCATCCAGGAATACTATGACAAAATTATCCAAATAATTTATGAATATGTCATTCATTAAGCACATAAATATAGTTGGTGCATTGGACAGTCCAAATGGCACCACTACAAATTCATAATGTCAATACATGGTTCTAAAGGTTGTCTTATTGATGTCTTCTTCCTTGATTCTAACCTTATGGTATCCCAATCTCAAGTCTGTCTTTGAAAATATATTTTCCCCACTTAGCTAATCAAAGAGATCATCAATTCTAGGTAGAGGGTACTTGTTCTTTACAGTGGATTTATTCAACCGTCGAAAGTAAATACACAGCCTCAAAGTTCCATCATTATTTTTGACAAAAAGTACTAGTGCTCCCCAAGGTGAAACACTTCGACGTATGTACCCTTTCTTCAACAATTCTTCCAACTGCATTTGTATTTTTTTTTATTTTGGTGTACTCATTTTGTAAGGTGTTTTTGATACCAAAGTAGTTCCTGTCACTAAATCAATAGAGAAATATATCTCCCTCTTTTGTGGAAACCCTAGTATTTCTTGGAATAGATAATCAAATTCTTTTAGTACCAAAAATTCTTTAAGGCTTGGCCCCTTTGTCTTTTCTGGATCCTCCACATTTTTTGCATACAATTGACATAATTTTCCAAAACATCTCTTCAGTTGTAAGGCTGAAATCTCCCTTATAGAGATGGGTCTTGGAACTCCTTTCACATTGCTCTGTTTTCCTTCTTCATCAAGACATGTAAATGTCTTGTTATGAAAATCTAGGACAACATGATGCTTTTCCAACCAATCCATTCCAATTAGAATATCATAAGACCCCAATGGTATARTATTTAGATCAAAATTATTATTCATGCCATTAAGGCTTATGGAACAACCTATGACCATATCATGGATTCTCCTTTTGGTTCCAGTGCCTAGCTGAACCAAAATTGATTTTTTAAGCTTCCTTTTCTCCAAATGTAATCTATCCACTATTTTAGGATCAATGTAACAATGACTTGCTCTTAAATCAATTAAAATAACAATAGACTGATTAATGATCTTACCTTCCACCTCGATCATATTGGATTGGTACTTTGCTTGTCGATCATCTAAGGTTGCATAAATTCTTCCCATGTATTCTATTATTGTAGCCTCTTGGATGTTGTGCATGGTATTTACTCTGTCCTTTCTGTGAGGGAAATCCTTGTACAGGTGATCTTCTTTGAATCCCCAACAACGGATTGGTTGTCTTCCCATTTTTCCAAAGGAGTCTTCTCTCTTGGATTCATCCGTAGCATATTGGTATTGATGATTTTTATTTGGGATATTTCTATTGAAAGGAGGTTTGAATCCTTTCTTTCTCTTATAATACTTCTCCTTCTTCTTATCCTTCCAAGATTTCTGCAAAGACTCTCTGCCCTTTCCTTGCTAATGCAGGTACTTAGCCTTCCTGATGGTCTCAGTCAAAGTCCTAGGTTCATCATATTGAATCTTCTCTTTATAAAAGGATGGAAATCCATTTAAAAACATTTGCACTTTCACCTTCTCATATTTTATAAATCCCACATACTTTAACATCCCCACAAACTTCTTTTAATACTCTTCCATGGTCATGCTTCCCAGCCTAAGTTCAAAAAAATCATGAATTTTCTTGTCATAGAAGTGCTCTGAAAGGTACTCCTTCTGAAAATATTTCTTGAAATTATTCCAAGTGATCCTATTCTCATTAATGTGCTCAACGTGCTTCAGTTGATCCCACCACATAACAGATTTCCCATGTAAATGGTTTGTCGAAACCATGGCTTCTAGGTTTGATGAGTAGTTATGCAATTGAAAATACCTTCTAAGTCCAAGAAACCATGCCTCAACATCATCTTCCCTTTCTCTTTCACCATCAAAGGATGGTGGCTTAGCTTCCTCAACTCTCCTTGCAAACTTTCCAATTCATGTCTTCTTCTTTGGTGCCTAACAAGAGACACCTCTCGGCTACTTATGGAATATTCAAATGCATAAAATGTCCTTGTTGAATAGGGAAGTGAGTGATTCCTATGAGCTCTTCTAGAAATTTTTGAATAACCGGTTCTTCTATGGTCATCTCTTCTTTCATGGCATCTTCCCTCTTCCTCCTGTTTTGAGTTTTATCCATTCTTTGTTTGCATGTGCAACTGATTTAAGATTTTCATCACTTGAGCATTTATCTGATTTTGTTATGTTATCAATATCTCATTGTCTGGTTTGTAACTCTGCACTTCTATTTTCATGCTTCTCACAATCTCTATCAATGTTTATTGCTCCCCTCTGGCATGGTGTCCATTGGATTTTGTCTCTGCATTACCAACACTGATATTCTGACCTTTGGCCTCTTTATCATGGTTAGAAGCTCCCTCTCCTTATTCCATTTCTTGAATATGAATTATTTTATTGAAATGATATATTTACACCCCCTAATTCTAAAAAATGTGCTAGCCACCATTTTGTTAGAATATGCGTATTAAAAAAAAATCCAAACAATGCTACAAGTCTTTTTTTTATTCTCAATTCATGTAGAATATATTATCATTCTCCTTATTATAAAAAATCCATGTTATCCTTTACCTAATACATAATTCAATTATGCACAGGCTCTTCCTTCAAAACACTTTCCATGTGCCCACGGCTCGAAACCACGAGCTTATTCATGTTTTAGTGCCTTCCTCTATATTCTTCTACACAGGACCTTTCTCAAACAAAATGTTCGAGGGCTTGGTCACTTCTATGCCCTTCTCATCTCTAATTGACCTCTTTACCTTATCATGAGACCAGTGCTGGGACCAAGTCCTTCAAACTTCAACTTTCAACTATTCTCCCCTTTCAATCTTCGATCTATACCAGATTTAAACTTTGTTGAAGCCCTTCCAATAAATCTTCTTGGCATATTGGAAGATCGAGATTTGATCTCCTGTCGATTGGATGGTCCCGGCCCATCTGGAGGCTTCAATGAGATTGACAATCACGACTTAATCAAACATTGAGATGGAAAAAATTTATCAAATTGGGACTTCGGGGCTCCGGGAATTTGGAACATTACATCTGCCAAGACTCTAAACTCCAAAGTCTCTCAACTCCCCCAAAGTGATAGTACCCATCGAAGTGCTTGCGCCATCCTTCCACGATTCGATCCTACGGTTGAGAAAGGTCTCTAAGGGACCTTAGATCAATGGTCTACATGAGTTCACAACTTCGGTCTTCGACACTTTTGTTTGTAAAGACGTTGGACACCTCTAGAGGCCATACTCCTAGAGATGACATGGCATGTCGACGTCACCCATGGTGACGTTGACCCATGGCATGCATGCCACATGTCACTCAAAAATGATTCGGTTAGGGTCCAAAAGTTACAGAATATGGGTGACATGTGTGCCCACATGGAACCCCCACCATGTGGCCTATGATGCATAATCCATCAAATGGACTATCCACATTCTCTTCCCTAGATCTGATGGTCTGCACGATTTCTGGACAACGGTTTTACACTTCCTGGTTTAGGCACTTCGAGGCTTCGAAATTTTCTCGACTCCAACACACGCTACCTCCTGGATAGTTGAATGTTGAACTAAAATTGACAGCTCGCACTCCTCCCAGACCCAATGGTTGTGATTAACTCTGGGATTCGAGGATTCTCTCTCTAGACGACCACCACACTCCCAAACTGTTGAACATCGAACTAGCGAATGGAAGAGATCTACGGTTGAGACTCTCCTTTGATAAACGGATAGGATTAACTATGGTACTTTGGAGCTTTGATCTATAACATACCTAGTAATCGCCAAAGTGGTGAAGTTTCAAATTCTAGAAACTTCGCTAACCTTCCACCATTGTTATATCTGACAGTCATCATTTCTCTCGAAGTCCTTCCCTCAACCTAACAGTCGACGGGGAAATTCGGGACTTCGATGCTCTAGGACTCTGGGTTATAGCAGTCCTAAAAGGTTCAATTCTCCTAGAGTTAAACTTCCTTAAGTGATCAACACCAGAGGACCCTGACTAATAGCAGATATTTCACTCGAGCCTCCTATCAGATCAAACAATGGGCAGGACTTCGTGCATTCAACCATTTTTACACTTCTTCCTTTCTCCCATAATTGTCAAAGAGGTGAAGCTTTGAAGTTTCCCATCTCTTGCTCTGCTTCAATCAATGACTGATGATCGACAGTCTCGATCTGAGGGTTATGAATTAATATCTCGCATCCTGTGGTTTAACCTTTATCTGACGATCCTCATTCACCCATATTTCGATCTTACAATCCATAACTCCTCGATTCCACGGTGGCAATCACTCCCGAATTCAAAAGGGAATGGTCATGATTCTATGATCCTTTACAAAGGATCTCTATCTGTATGACACTCTCTCTTCTACGAGATCTGTTAGCACTCCGTAAATATGTTCGGCTGATAAACAGACGACGAAAGTAACTTTTTCAACCGACTTTGAGACCCAAAATTAGCCTTTCAAATCCATAGAGGGATCTCTTAGGAGGCGTGATCTTCGTGCAGGATATAGATTTTAAAATAGTGGTTGGATTTAACACATTTGATATAATGGTTTCTGGTTATATTGGCACAAGAAAAAAGACTATGGGCTATGGAGTCAATTTGAGGAAACAACGGAAACAAATGACTCAGTGACTGAACTTGAGAGGATAAAGGCTAAGTGAGCAATAGTCTTCAATGTAAAATAGTAATGTGTGGCGGAAAGAAATTACAGGAAGTAACTCGGAGCACCACTGCAGTCGAATTCAGAGTTAACTTTCAGAAGAAAATGTTGTTTCTAAGTGGCGCGAACAAGGGGCGTTTCATAGTGAATCCACTTGTTCGATAATTCGTTCTGAAATAGATAGAAAAATATATGAATAAGATAACAAGAAATCACATACGCAGGAAAGGGAAAACAATACATCCAACTGCTACAATTAGAATCTTCACATCAAGTTACAAGAATTTTTCATTAAGTTTCTGTCGAACTCAAATTACACACAATAGCTATTGTCTATACCAATTTTTCCAACCAACCTGGATTACATTGAAAAGATCAAATATATAAACGATGGTGTCGCTTAGGCTGCCCCACTCTAATACTTTCTAACTCTACAAACTAGGTGACTGAATTCTCTGCGTTACAAAACTCTTCGCATGACATTTTCCAAAAAAAGACCAAAGGCGCATATGCATACATTATGATCATTTTAATCCTCCATGAGGATTTGGTTTTTCGATCAGGTATCTGGATGGACAAGTGTATAACAGAGTCCCACTGGCTACTGTAACGGCTCTGATTTTATGTCACATGTTCATGTGTAGGGAGGAAAAATGCATGGAAAGTGGAGGTAGGTAGTCATGGCTGTTATGAAAATGGAAAAATGTCTTGAATGATGTTTCCTTCAAAAAATATCAATATTTTCCTTCTATTTGCGAATATAGAAAAATATTTGGCTAATCTTGTTTCTTTTGTTCACTAGCGAGAGCTATGTGGACTATCTCTTCGGTCACTTCACATTCTCTAGAGTGTTTGGCATTCCTTTCTTCTGATAGTTGTTGTGCTTTGTGTAGTTGTAAAATCATATCTTGTGCCTCCCGGAGTTGTCTTTTTAACCATGTCATGTTCACTTCGAGACCTTGTGTTGATGATGCTTTCGCGATCTTTGTCACCAATTGTTGTCTCAACTCCCTATTTTCTTGGTATAGTTTGGTGATGGATAGCTTTTCTTTATTCAACTTCTGAGTTGTCTCTTGATCATTTGGGCATGTGGCATCCATCATCCTTGTCCTGCTCCCACTGCCTCGACTGGTAACTTCCAAAGGTTCTAGGTGGACGACGTGCATCAATAATGTTTTAGCGATCGATCATGCGCATGGTTCATCTGAGATTCGGGTTTCCACATATTCCTTGTTCTTCCTTGGTTTGACTCTTCTCCAAGGTATCTACTCTTGAGGAGACAAGGCTTCTACTATCCTTATTTCCTACACAGTTTCTCCCACTCTAGGTTTTGCATTGTGTGATGTCGTCATTCCTGTGAGTGACAAGAAAATTTCCCTTTTATCTTTGGAAATGCTTGTTGTGAGCGAGAAATAATTCCAATCACTTTGGGTCTCGGATCTGGAAATCCTACCACTTAACACACCCTTATTCACATTTTGAGAAGTCGTCTTGGCGCAGTCGGTATCTGTCTTATGCGCAGTATGTTGGGCGGATGCCCAAAATGGAGAATTTGATCGACTTGATACTACAAGAAAACTTAAAGACATAGCCTGAATCTGATTTCATGGACATAATGGTTGTAGAAACTCTGGGATTTATAACGAATCGGACGGAAAGGAGAATCATTCCAAAGAACACTGAATTCATGGTGACTATATGTTGTGAATCGAACCACAGATCTTCCATAACACCTCCCTGTGTGTGAGGTACATACGATAAGGTTTGCAGGGCATGTGTGATGTGAACACTGCGATTTTTCACTCCTTCGGCCCTCATGATTAACCATTAATATCCACAACACCTTTTGAAACGAATTCCATTAACTGCTTGACTTGACCCTGGGCATGTAGAGACTAAATTTTTACAAGAACCAACTCTTTGGGAATAACATGCCCGTACTATTTATGTATGCTTTGACTCTGACACCCCTTCCCATTTCCAAGGGCCAACCAACCACTTACATATTTAGACCCTTTAATTTTTATGTACCTAACTTCACATGTTTGGACGCATGGGTCACAATGCTTCTAAAAACTGAATCTAAATGGAAAGAAAAATGGTGGCACTAACAGCTGGCTCCAACGGGGATGTTATCCTCCCTGCAAGGTAGCAAAGAAAAGTAGACCAGGTGCCTGACCATTGGGCCTTATTTCGACTCTTTGGCACTGTAATATGAAAAACAAAACACAACCTAAACCTATCGACTCAACTTCTAAATACTTAGCATAAACTTAGGGCCTTCACTACGTGCTTCAATTTTCTGTTGACCTACTGACTCGATGTAAAAACAAATAAAATGACTATTTACAATGACAAATGACTTAAAGAGATTTTATTTCATCAAATAAAGCTTCAGGAACCTGTCGTTTACAGTCCCCCAACCAAGGAATTCTCCATTTAATCCTTTTAGGAGATAAGCATTGTTCCTATGATACGTGTTGATTTTGAAAGGACCAGTCCAAAGGTGGTCGAAATTTTCATGCTTCCCTTTATCTTTGTTTCTCGCATAACATCTCAGCACCAATTCCCCTATCTGACAATCCTCCTGCTTAGAACGCTTGTTGAAGGCTTTCTTTATCCTCTCTTGATGGAGCTGCGATCAATCATACACCTGCTCTCTTGCCTGTTGTGTGTGAATTAGTTGATTTATTCTCCTCTACGCAGCATTTGGCTCAGCCTCCTTCTCTTGCAACAACTTTATGATAGGTGGCCCCAGTGAGGTAGGGAATATTTATTCTACGTCGTATATGATCTGAAAAGGTGACGTTGAGATGGACTTCTTGGTGGTAACCCGATCTGCCCACAACGCATAGATAATATTTTTATGCCACGCTTTCTTATTGTCTTGCAGGAGTCTTTTGATGATCCTAGTTAGGATTTTATTTGAGGATTATGCTAACCCATTTCCTTATGGATAGAACATCGTGGAATTCCCCAAGTTATGTTGTAATCCTGACAAAAATTTTCCATCCTCTTAGACTTGAATGCAATTGTATTGTATGTTATGATCTTGACGGGGCATCTGAACCTCGATAAGATGTCTGTCTCTAGGAATTGGATGACGATTGCGTCAGTAGCTTGCTTCGTCAAGATCACTTATATCCATTTCATGAAATAGTTGGTGGTTTTGAGTATCCATTTGTACTACGCAGAGGATGGTGGATTTATTTCCCCTATGAAATCTAGACCCCACTGCATGAAAGGTGCTTCGACTGAGATCGACTTTAGTGGAAGGGGTTGCATCTTTCTTCTCTCATCAAAAATATCACATTCATGGAAATTGACAACCTCTTTATACACTTCGGCGAAGATTGTAGGCCAATAGTAACCTGACCTCTAGATTTTGTGTGTGGTGGTTTTCTAGTCGTGGTGTCCTCTGCAATCACCTTTGTGAAATTCTTGTATGGCCTGCTTCGCATCATTTTCTAGCAAACATCTCAGCAATATTCCCCCAGGATATTTCCAATAGAATGAGTTGTCCAAGATGCAGACCTTAACCTCTTTGAGTTTAAGAAATATGGCCTTAGTATTACTCACACACAAAGGGGCTTGGAGATTCTCCAACGCATAGATGATGTCTGCATACCACGGTGAATCGATGAACTCTTGAGATACACACACGGTCGTTTCTTCTTGGGGGTATTCTGATAGATCATTAATGAAATTCATTCCCACAGTGTTGAAGTCTGACTGCGCCATTAACTTCACAAGGCCTTGACCCTTGACCAGTTTTGTAGGCTTAATCTCAAGATCGTATTCCAGCATGGCCGCTATCCACTTGCCTCTTCTCCCTTCAAGGTCAGGTTGAGTTAGGATATCCTTACCGAGTTGTTGGGCACATAAGCAATGACATGGGAGTGGAATATGTACATCCTGAACTCTTTCAAGGATTTCACTAAGGGTTATGCTTGTTTTTCCATAATGTCGTACCTTAGTGGAGCATCGTGTAGCGTGCGGATGAATAGGCTATGGGTTTTTCAAACTTCTTCTCGTCTTTATGCAACAGCACATCGACAATACTATGTTTTGAGGCGAATGAGAAAAGGATGAAGTCTTTCGTAAAATCTGGACTGGCTAGCACAGGTCATTTGAGGATGCAGGTTATGTGCTTTAATATTTCTTCCAGGTTCGGGATGAATCTCCTCAAGAAGTTTACCTTTCCCACGAAGGATTGCACTTCTTTTTTACTGTGTGAAGTGTCTATCTTCAATATTCCTTCAACCTTACTAGGGTCTATATTAATGCCTTCCCTCGATATAATATGTCCCAACATCTTCCCTTCCTCCACCTCGAAATGTCATTTCTTTGGGTTTAGCAATATGTCGAACTTCCTACACTTCTAGAAAACTTTATTCAGATGCTCGAGGTGTTGTTCATCGAAAGTAGAGTATACAGTGATGTCTTATAGATATATCACAATGAACTTGTCCTTCTCATCGTCAAATGCTATGTCCATTTCCCTCTGGAAAGTGGCACCAGTGTTCATTAAACCGAAAGGCATCTTGGCGTACATGAACGTTCCCCATGGAGTCGTGAAAGTTGTTTTTTCTCTATCGTCCGGGTGGACCATGATCTGATTATACCCTGAAAAATCATCCAGCATGGACATCTTTTGGGAACCCACCACCTTTTGCAAGATATAGTCCTTGAGAGACACTTTGTTTAGATTTCAGAAGTCTACACACAATCTTATCTCATCGCTCTTCTTTCTTATGGGCACTAAATTAGCTACCCATTTTGAGAATCTTAAAGAAACAATAATCTTAGCTTCAAACATTTTCTTTACCTCTTTCTCGATCAGGATAAGTAGCATGGGATTTATCCGTCACAACGTTTGTTTGAACGAATTCTGATCTTCTTTGAGAGGTATGACATGTTGAATTACTTCAATGTCATACACCTTCAAATCATCATAGCTCCATGCGAAAACATCGATGAAATCCTTCATGAGCTTGGCGTAGTCTTTCCTGACCTCTGGACTGAGCATTTTTTATAATTTTATCATTTTTGGGTACTCCTCAATCCCAATGTTGCAGTCTTCCACGTCCTCTTCGCTTGCAGTGATCTTTGGGTTTTTAGCCACGTCATTTTCGTCAAACATCTTTTCCAGCGGCACTAAACCCTTTGGAATAATGTTATTTTTCAGTTGAATTATGTCCCTTCCCGTGATTTGGTTCTGGAAAGGGTCGTCATTACCACGTGCATCTGTGCTCCCATCTTCGTCACATTAGCATTCATCATCAATGTTTGTGTTAACGAACTCATCAAGCACACCTACCAATGTTTTATATTATCAGGCACTGTCAGCCTATCTTTGACTTCAATCTTGTATTTCTTGTTTAGGAGGATGGGGATCTTAAAAACCGAGGCCGAGGTGGCCAAAGCATCGACGATTTGATTTTTCTCCCTTGAGATAGAAAATATGTCATGCTCTGAAAATTTCTCGAGGAGGTCTAGTGCCAAGTTTATGTATTCTCTCAGCCTGGGGTGCTTTGTTTGATAAACTCCTTTAACCTGGTTTATGACTAGATCTAAGTCTTTGTGCACTACTATCTTCTTTGTGCCTAATTCTTTTAACACATTCAGGCCAAGAATCAGTGCCTCATACTGGGCCATGTTGTTTGTGTATTCGAACGTGAGCTTGTATGAGTGCATCTTCGTGCCCACTTTTAGGGGGCCTTACCCAAACATCGGCACCTGCTCATTCCTTGCTAACAGCGCCATCGAAACTCATATTCCATATCTCATTTCCTGTATGGTATTTTAGGTCGGCGCACTCTGCTTCTTTCCGCGCGGTTTCCTCATCGGTCGTCACAATAGATGTTGGCTCTTCCTATTCAAACCTCAAGTCATTGCAGAAAATAGAAGAACCAACCTCAGTGTTAATGGAGTATATGGCGTGGTTATTTGGTTGTGTCTTGCTTCTCACCATGTACTTCACCAGCACCTCTCTATACAACCGTCTATCCTGGCCAAAAATTGGAATGGTGGCGTATGACATGTCCATTTGCAGGGTCCCCTTTAATTTCACAGCCCACGATCTGGACAACAGAATTCCAAACTTACGAGGTATGTCTGCCACTACCACATCCATTTACATGTTCTTCGAAGGAATCTAGGCCAACGACATGACCAAGTCTTTGATGAGGCCCATGCACTTGACTTTCCTCGAGTCAAAAGAGAAAAGGTCCTTATAAGGTTTGGTGATGTCCAGACCCAATTCATCCATGATCACCTTTGGCATGAGGTTGTGCAATGTGGAAGAATCTAGCATGGCATTATGTAGGGTCATGTCATGGACTTTCAGACTAACGTAGAACGAAGGAACATCCTCTGTATCACTTGTTTCCTCAACGTGCAAACCAAACATAATAGTAGGGTGATCATCTTGGACATTCAAAGTGTTGAGGGTCCCTCCCATTTTCAGCATTTTAATAATTTTCTCCTGGTACTCACCCTTTCATATAAATTCATTGAATGGGACTGATATTTTTATTTTATCCATTTCATGCTCAAAATTAAAATAAGGACAAACTTTCTCTACCTCTTTTACGCCTGCTTCTCGGCTTGCTTCCGGAGTTTTATTTGGGGCCTCCTCCTTCAACTTCGCCTTCTCCATCGCATCCTTGGTCGTGTTATCCTTCCTCAGATGGCTTTTGGAAGGGGGTTTTTTGGGGGGATTCCTTACGGGATTAGTCTGTTGAGGCTTTGTGCATGCTTCCTTGCTTCTAAGGTTATATTTCCTATGGAATTGCATGATGGCATTTTGATAACCCTTTCTGAATTTTTTCATCTCCTAGGACACAGCGTCATCAATTTCCCCTATCCATGCGTCGTATGTCTCCAACATCACATCATTGTTTCTGCTCATGTATCGATCATGTTCACTCTTTGTCAGAAACACGTGTGGATTCTTGTCATCACAACAATGCATTTCATCTTTGAACATCTGATCGAAGTCTTCATTCGCGTAGTTGTTTTGGAGTGGAGGTCTTTTCTGTTGGTCACCTTGATCCCTTTGCTCCCTTTGTCTAATCTCAGGGACTTGGCCCCTCCTCGGGTTCTAATTCCTATTTTGGGGGTCCTCATGTTCCCGGGTAGAGGGTTTGTTTCCCACAGACATTTTCTCCATTAACTTCTCCATGGTCCTCATCATTAAGTTGAATTTTTCGTCCGGGGACCGTGATGTTGATGGTTGCACATATCCTTGGGGATTCTTATCCCCTCTTTTGAACCTCTTTTTGATTCTTCCCAACGCCATCATATTCACCTCGAATTCGATTGCATTTCTCATTATCACGTCTAGACTTACTTATCTCCTTTCTCTCAAGAGTACGGCGAAATCATTGTCGAAAGAGTCGGCATAATGCAACTGCGCAACCCCAGGAGGTGGATAGACTTCTGCAAGAATCGATTTGTATAACTTCATGAAACGGGCTGAGAATTCTTGCATCGTCTCCTCCGACACCTTCTTCATGTTATTGTACTACGTCAACAATTGCAAGGAGTTCTTCTTGTCTCCCCATCTGGTAATGAAGGTCGTTTCTAATGTGGTGAAGTCCTGAATAGTTGTTGGTTGTAGGGATTTGAACCACTTCCTTACCTCCCCCACAAATCTCTTCATGAACAACATCATTTTCGCATCTGCATAGTCTACCTCTTCCAGGTCGACGAAATCATTAAACCAATCCAGATGCTTCTGGGCTGAAATGTTCCCTTCAGCATCGTAGAGCTTAATTCTCTGGCTATAATTCTGGGACAAGTCATGTAGTTGAGCTGGCAGAATGAGGGGGGGAAATCAGGTGGCCATGGCTCTAGGGGGGTTGGGGTTTTGAGGGATATTGTTAGACACAAGGGCTTGGAATCTCTTATGGTCGAAAACTACCTCATCCAAGCTAGTTTCTGACTTAGACCTGAACAAGGTTTGCTTGAAAATTTTGTCAAATTCAAGGTTGTCAATACTTTGTGCGTCGTCTTTGGGTAAGGACAGGCTTATGTCCAGATAGTAAAATGAGTCTAGCACTTGCCCTCTAGTCCTACACAAAATTTTCTTGAGGTTGTACACAGGCTCTGTAGGGTTTGGGTAAGTATTTTCTCTGGTATAGATCATTTTTGGAGCCAGTTTTCCTGAACTGCGTTACTTAGAGCTACTGGTAATTTTGACTGGAGTATCCAGGTAAAGGATTTATCCGGTACAGATGTTTGTCCCTTTGTTACCCTCAGAGCTCAAACTGCAACATTAGTCGTTCTCCCAGGGAAAATCTATTCAATTTCGTCCCCGACAATGACCCCGAAATGTTAGCACTCTGTAACTCTGTTCAGTTGATAAAAAGATGACGAAGGTAACTTTTTCAACTGACTTTAAGACCCAAAACTAGCCTTTTGGATCCGGAGAGAGCTCTCTCGAGAGGCACGATCTCTACACGGGATATGGATTTTAAAATAGTGGCTAGATTTAACACCTTTTTTATAATCGTTTCTGGTTATATTGGCGCAAGAAAATAAGACTATGGGCTATGGAGTCGATTCAAGGAAACAACAAAAAAAAATGACTCTGTGATTGAACTTGAGAGGATAAAGGCTAAGCGAACAACAATCTTCACTGCAAAATAGTAATGTGTGGCAGAAAGAAATTACAGGAAGTAACTCGGAGCACTTCTGCGGATGAATTCAAACTTAAATTTCAAAAGAAAATGTTTTATCTAAGTGGTGCAAACAAGGGGCGTTCCACAACAAATACAAAGGTTCGATAATTCGTTCTGAAATAGATAGAAAAAGATATGAATAAGATAACAGGAAAGAACATACGCAGGAAAGGGAAAACAATACATCCAACTACTATAATTAGAATCTTCACATCAAGTTACAGGACTTTTGCATTAAGTTTCTGTCGAACTCAAATTACACACAATAGCTACTGTCTATACGAATTTTTCCAACCAACCTGGCTTACATCAAAAAGATCAAATATATAAACGAGGGTGTCGCTTGGGCTCCCCTACTCTCCTACTTTCTAACTCTACGAACTAGGTGACTAACTGTTCTACGTTACAAAACTCTTCACATGACATTTTCCAAAAATAGACCAAAGGCACATCTGGCTACATTATTATCGTTGTAATCCACCACGGGGATTCATTTTGTTGATCGAGTATCTGGACGGACAAGTGTCTGTAAGAGTCTCGTTGGCTGCTGTAACGGCTCTGATTTTCTGTCGCACATTCATGTGCAGGGAGAAAAAATACATGGCAAGTGGAGGTAGGCAGTCACAGCCGTTATGAAAATAGAAAAATGTCTCGGGCGATGTTTCCTTAAAAAATTATCAAGATTTTCCTTCTGTTTGTGAATACAGGAAAGTATTCGGCTAATATTGTTTCTTTTGTTTGCTGGCGAGAGCTGCGCGGCCTATCTCTTCAGCCACTTCACATTCTTTGGAGTGTCTAGCATTCCTTTCTTTTGACATTCAATGTGCTTCACGCAGCTGTACAATCGTATCTTGTGCCTCCTGGAGCTATCTTTTTAACCACGTCACGTTCCCTTCGCAACCTTTTGTTGTTGATGCTTCCGTGATCTTTGTCGCCAACTGTTGTCTCAGTTCCCTGTTTTCTTGCTACAGTTCAATGATGGATAACTTTGCTTGCTTCAGCTACTAAGTTGTCTCTTGATCATTTGAGCATGTGGCATCCATCCTCCTTGTCCTACTCCCGCTCCCTCAACTGGTAACTTCCAAAGGTTCCAGGAGAACAACGTGCATCAGTAATTTTTTAGTGATCAATCATGTGTGCGGTTCATCTGAGATTCGGGTTTCCATAGCTTCCCTGTTCTTCCTTGTTCTGCCTCTTCTCCGAGGTATCCATTGCTGAGGAGACAAGGCTTTTGTTGTTCTTCTTTCCTGCAGAGATTCTCCCACTCTAGGTTATGTGTTGTGTGATGTCTTCATTCCTGTGAGCGACAAGAAAATTCCCCTTTTATCCTTGTAAATGTCTGTTGTGAGCGAGAAATAATTCCAATCACTTTGGGGCTCAGATCTGGAAATCCTACCACTTTGCGTGCCCTTATTCACATTTTGAGAAGTCACCATGGTGCGGTTAGTATCTGTCTTGCGGATGCCCAAAATGGAGAATTTGATCGACCTGAGACTACGAGAAAACTTACAGACATATCCTGAATCTGATTTCACGGATAGAATGGTTATAGAATTTTTGGGATTTATAAATGGATCGGATGGAAAGGAGAATCATGTCAAAGAACATTGAATTCATGGTGACTAGATGTTGAGAATTGAACCACAGATCTTCCATAACACCTCCCTCTGTGCGAGGTATATGAGATAAGGTTTGCAAGGCATGTGTGATGTGAACATCGTGATTTTTCACTCCTTCGGCCCTCATGATCAACTGATAATAGCCACAACACCTTTCGAAATGACTTCCATTAATTGCTTGACTCAACCCGAGGCACATAGAGACTAACTTTTGACAGAACCCGACTCTCTGGCAATGACATGCCCATACTATTTACGTATGACTTGACTTTGACACCCCTTCCCCTTTCCAAGTTCCAACCGTCCACTTACTGGTTTAGACCCTTTCATTTTTACGTACCTGACTTCACATGTTTGGACACATGGGTCACAATGCGACTAAAAATTGACTCTAAATCAAAAGAAAAATAGTAGCACTAACACGATCTATGCAATGTTATCTCTCCTGAGCTTTAAGATCTCTAAGACTTATTATTCTTAACCATAATACCCTGTCCAAAATTTATGGCCCATACGAGTTTGGATTTTCAACCTGAAGCTCTGATACCAATCTATAACGTACCCAGCCACCCTCAGGTCGGGCTACGCCACTTCAAGCCTGCTCTAGATTTCTTTCGACTTATGGTCCAACTTTCAATTAATAAAGTTTCATGAAGTATTCACATGCATAGATCAATATTCATTCTAAAACATAAAATAAATGAACCATATGTCGTACACAACAATAACTAGCAAGCATGCATACTATGGATATGAAATTCATAGATAAATAAATACACATCGGAATAAATGCAAAAGTAAATAAAACCATAACAAAGAGAGCTTATCTTTAATGAAACGAAACACCAACTATATGCAAACCAAGGATGTTCCCTCCAACCGTATACATTGTTTTTCCAAGTCTCAATAGAAATGTCACCCCCGATTCAGGGATATGAATCCAAAAGGATGGTTCTAGAGTGTCACTCGGCTTCCCAAACCATTCAGCACTCAATCTCTCAAAGGATTTTTAGCACCCACAACAATCCAAAGTACACCAACTCTCTTCTACCCATCCTGCATAACCTAAGAGAATGGATCCCCTTCTCTTCCACACAGTCCTTAAGGTTGTCTCCATCTCCTTCAATGGCTCTAGTGCAGTTGGTCCAGAATCTCCATGTTGGGATTCTCAGGAAATGCAGTTGTGAGAAAAAATGAATACAGGCCAAAGCATCTCAAACATGTAGGCCTTGAATCATGGATGGAATACACTAGCAGACTCTATAGCTAACAAACCATGGCTCCTCTCCAACAATTCGATTTTCCTTTACCAAGCCAAGACACGAATTAGGAAAGACGGATGGGTGAAAGAATGAATGGAATGATAACATAGTGAAAGGTGTGAACAATTATCAATTGAGTAAGTGAGTGAGTGAGTGAATGATTGAGTGAAGAAGAAGAAACCCCCACCACAGACCAAAGATGGGTTTATATGATTCCTGGAATTAAGGAACCAATTGGCCTCCCCCCCAAGAAGCTCATGTAACTGTTATTCTCCATTAAAAAAAATGGGTAAATAAAATATAAAATAAACACTTAGCCCCTCAAGCCCCCTCTCTTGTGGAATCATAGCCCCCTATAACTCTTGTCCTTGTCTGTCTAGCAGGAAGTGATATATTTATTATTAATAATGATCAAACATTACATTTCCTAGGCACACTGGCCTCTTTCAATTATTTTGGCATTTTGGCCTTTCATGGATTAACAAAATACATTATTTAATATAGGGCTCAAAACCCGAGGTGTTACAACATACCATCCATAGTCATATAGAAATATAGAAAGAATCAACCAAGTAACTGAAGACATGCTAAGAATGTATGTGATGGGTAAATCATCTAGATAGGAATATTATTTGTATTTGGTTGAGTTTTCCTAGAACAACAAGTATCAATATTTATTAAAGATGATCCCATTTGAAGCTCTATATGGTAGAAAATGAAATACATTAGTGATTTTGGAAAACCCAGCAGACATAGTGGTACTTGGGATAGAATTTCTCAAGGAAATGGAAGAACAAATGGTTAAAATTAAGTAGAATTTGAAGGAAGCACAAGATAGACATAATAGTTATGCAAATAAGAGCAGGACATCTAGGGAATTGAAAGTGGGAGAGAATGTATATTTTAGAGTGAATCCTAAGAATATCTCATTGAAGTTGGGTAGTTGTACCAAGATAGCATCCATATTTTGTGGTCCATTTGAAATATTGGATAGAATAGGGATAGTTGCATACATGTTTGCATTTTTTGCTTCCATGAATGTGCATAATGTATTTCACGTATCTTTGCTGAAAAAGTATGTACATGATCCTAACCATGTCATTAATTTGACTTTGATTTAGGTGTAGCCACAAGGTCAAACTCATAGATTAAAGTTGTAGAAATATGCAAGATGACTACGAAAATATATATATATATATATTAAAAAATTGGTTAATCGTATGGGAAAATAAGAAATATGTCAACCACTGTAATATTTACACTGAAGATGTTTCTTAAGGGGAGGTTCTCAACTTTTTCGTCCTCTATCCACCACCAATCAAAACATGAACATGTGGTCATCATCCATTGGTTTTTATTTATACAATCATATCTCCACATGTCTTCTCTTCACCGACTCCAAACTACGAGTACTAAAAGGCGATGGCTTCCAAGTTTCTTCTTCATCTCAGTTTTACCTTTGTTTTGGCTTTCAAGCAGTTCAGTTTGCTTCATCTTCCAGCTTGATTGATTTTTTAGTATTGTTTACTTTTAGAGTCACAAATGGTACTTTGCAATGTCCATGTGTCTACCCTAAAATAAGCTCTTAAATGTCCTCAAGTTTTTACTTTTATCTTAACATGTATTTTCCCTTAAATAATATTTGAAGAACAATTACGATGCTTTAGAGAAAGGTTACAATGTTGTTGTCTATATACTGTGTTATACAACTGAGAGAGGGGGGTGAATCAGTTGTTACTGTGCTTAAACAATTATGCTTCTTTTAAAACTTTACAAGGCACTCAATGATGATCACATAATGCAGAGAAATAAACAAAGGAACATTCAACATCAGTCACATATATGAGAAAGACAGAGATATATAATTCCCAAGGAAACCCATACAGGGTAAAAACCTCTTTTCCTTTATATGATAAGTATTATCTACATTCTTTACATTATCATACATATGAGCACCAACTCATTGTGAGGCTACAACCTCTGGTTTTTGCAAGCTGCAACTTGCTGAGAGCACCGACTCTCTGTTTTCTCTAGCACCCACTAGAAGGAAGCACCAACTCCCTGGTTTCTCTAGAACCAACTAGAAGGAAGCACCAACTCCCTGGTTTCTCTAGCACCAACTAGAAGGAAGCACCAACTCC
>JZKD02S1183974.1:134090-145130 GCA_000966675.3 Picea glauca | reverse complement strand
ACCAACTAGAAGGAAGCACCAACTCCCTGGTTTCTCTAGCACCAACTAGAAGGAAGCACCAACTCCTTGTGTTCAAGCACCCACTTGAACCTTTGAGGACACCAGTCCTCCCTAGCACCTCCCAACCACCCTGTATAATAAATTCTTTGTTACTGAAACTTGTTACAGCGATATAAAATTATTCAATGGCTTACCAACCCTGTTGTTGTTCTGTTACACTACTCTGCCCTGTCTGCATCAGTGTCTTCTGCACGCCCCTTGCACTTTCTGTTCTTCTGCCTTTTATACTCTTTGAACCATATCCCTTCCATGCAACCTTCCTCTATTGTGCATTTCTACTCCTGCGCTCTGCCTCCTTTCTCACACTCGAATCCTCCTCCACAACAACTCTCTCTCTCTCTCTTATTTCTTTTGCATTCTTATAGTCTCTGTTGTCTTTATGCATGCAATCTTTGCAATGCCTCTGCATGCTCACTCCGCGCAAAATTCCTCCACAACTTGAGTGCTTTGTCTGATCATCATCGTGACTCTTCAGCTTCTCTGGTCGTTTTCCAATCATTCAACATCACTATATGTTGTACTGAGATTCCTCAGCCTCTCTGGCAGTTTGAGACTCTTCGTCTTCTCTGTGACAATCGAGCTCACCTTCTCTGTTTCAGTTATAGGACTCAATGCCCATTCAGTTGTCAATCGCCTTCATGAACATCTTCATCCCTCTTGAAGATTCCCAGAGGCTCTTCACCTTCTCTGTCAATCATCCCCAAGTGTCTTTGAGTCCTTTGGCTGAAACCATCAGTGGTTTCTGGCAGTTATACTATGTCGTGATACAGTAGCCCTCCAATCTTGTTCAAATTCACCTGCACCATTGGATTGATTCCATGGGATATTGCATTCATTTCGGTGTTTCGGCATTCAGAAATTCGTCATTCATGTGACCATGTGTCTCAACATCCCCAGTCGTGATCCCCAAAAATGAGCTTGGTTGCTCTAGCTCTTTCCTCCATCTCTGGCTGATGTGACCAAGGGCTGTGACCATAGCCTTATGCATAAGGTGCTTTCACGATTTCTCATTTCATGAGTCTGGAGATGAGGCATCTCGACTCTCCAAGTCGCGATCCCTGATACCCCGAAGTGATGTGGGATCAACAGTCCCGATCAACACTTGATCTGACGGTTCAGATCATTTCGTGATTTTGCATATCGCGATTTCGACATTCCTGTGGTGAATGTTCTTTTCACTTCCAAATCTCGATCCACGAAACTCTGTAAAGAAATCGTATCAACGGTCCAGATCACATCCTGATCTGACAATTGCAATTACGTCGCGATTTTGCATATCGTGATATCGGGTAATAGTCTTTGACATCTTCAACACTCGATCCCTGAAACTCCGACATGGACTGGAATCAACAGTCCAGATTCAACCTTAATCTGACGGCTGATATTAAATCGAGATTTCAGATATCGCGATTTCGAGAGGTTAGGGAACATCCTTCCTTTGACTCTCTAGTCAGCGAACTGACGATTTATCCCCACGTGTCTTGCCTTAAGATGGACGGTCCTCCTTCTTTTGGGATTTTGTGAGCCCTCTACTCCTTTCACTTTAAAGAACATCCAGGTTCTCCTCAATCCAACGGTGGTCGGACCCTGCTCTCGGATCTAACGCCCGAGATCTATCCTCCATATCTACACGCTCCTCTTGTCTACATTGAGATCTAACGGTCATCGGGAATTCGGGATGGGATCCAACGATCACCGACGCTTCTCCTCCAAGATTTACACATCCTTCTTACTTGGAATAATTTCTAAGTGTCAAAGGCCTCGACCTTTGATCCGCCTGTGATCCTAAGTACGCTTTCTCCCTTGAGCTTTAGCCATGAGTTAACCTCATCCCTGGTGCACACCTACTCACTGCATTCGACTCTGCGCTAATTCCTCTTGAGCTTACGTTGTTCCTGTTTTTCCATCGATGCACACTCTGATCCTGCCATCAATGACAAGTGCATACTGCCTATAAAGCATGCCAACCATCCTCTGCAGTGTCTTCCCAAACTGCTTCTGATGCCTGTCTGTTACATTCTTCCTGTACTCATGCCATCTTCACTGTTGTACTTGCCATCAATGACAAGCATACACTACCTATTAAACATTTGCCAACATACTGGACCCTGCTAGGATTTCTATGTTTTGATGTTTTCCTTGCAGGTTCTGTCTCTGATATTGAGAATTTTTTTCAAGTATCTTGTTCTTACTTTCTTTATTTCAGCGTGAAAATATATCCTCTGTTTTTTTTCTTTTGAAAAGGTTGGGTTTGTTGAAAAACACATTGACACTGAGAGGGGGGGGTGAATGAGTGAATGAGTGTCTGGAACTTTTGACTGCTTTTCACACTTTCATATATTAATTGAATTAACTAAATAAGATATATGCAGCTCAATTAATTATTCATAAACATGTATAACACAAACCGTATGAAGTAGATAAAATATCTTTCTTTTATTTATTTAACTTGAATGAATACAAATAAAATCAATCATTTAATATCTTCAACTTCAACTGAATATGAGAGATCCAACTCTTTGATACAAGGCCCGACTTTTAGTTCTCAGATCCAACTGAGAAGTGAGGAATCCAACCCTCATAACAAGACCCATCTTGTTGATCTCAAATCCAACTAAGATGTGAGGAATCCAACCCTCATAACAAGGCTCAACTTGTAAATAGGCACCAACATGATAGAATGAACTTTCATTCAATCCATTATATATATATATATATATATATCCACCAAGACACACTCTTTTCAATACACATTTCTAGTTTATATAGTATTTGAATATGTATAAGATTGAACCAGTGTGTCTTTTCACAATGAACCATTGCACCTATTCTTTCTAATATTATCAATAAACAATTGATTTTAACTTAAGAAGACTTCAAATATTTTGTTAGTTTATTTATCCCTTCATGCGTCAATTATCTTAAAGAAGCAATGAACTCGTTTTGTGTCAATATTTTTTGAATTACTCTACATGCCTTAAGTTGTTTACAAAAAATAAATTTTGCATGAGATGCTTCCTTCAAACCACTTCCCTTTGTGACTGCAGGCTCAAAACCACAGGCTTATCCATTTCAAACGTTGTTCTATTAGCACTTTTCTCCTTTCGCCCTTATTCTTTTATGTGGGACCGTATTCAAATGTCCAAGGGATTATTTACTTCTAGGCCCTTTGTGCTCCTTATTAGCTTTTTTACCTTATCACGTGACCGACACTAGAACCAGGCTCTCAGGTACTTCATTTTTCAGGATTTCTTCCCTTTGTAGTCTTCAAATTCTCCTATAGTAAATTTCACCGAAGTAAACTTTGTCGAAGTGTGTATACTCTCTTCACTAGTAGATTAGACGGTTGATATTTAATCTCCTATTGAATGGACGATCCTAGCTCATCCAGAGGCTTCAACGAAATCGACGATCATGAATCAATTTTCAATTGATATGGGCGTTCCTCGTTTATTTCAACATTATGGGAATTCGAGATCCTTTGAGTAACTCAACTTCCTTTATCTCTGAAGTTGGTCAATGTTGGAGTTGACTATTTCCACGCAACTCTGATTTCACGGTTGACAACATTCCGGGGCTTCGGAAATCTGGGACTCTGAGAATTTGAGCTTTACCCTATCATTCAATTATCACTGAATAGGTCCACCATCATGGATATTCCCCTAACTCAATCTGACAGTTTATGTTTACACCGGGACTACGTGCCTTTGGCCATGCTTATCCTATCTTTCCACTATGCTTGATCAATGGTCAAGAATGATCCTGAAGTAAATCAACGGTTAGATTTAATTCATGATTCTGGCCTTCGGCGATTAGATGATAAAAGAATCTTGGATATCCCCGAAGTTAGTAATATGGGAGTGACATGGCTTGTTTACATCACTCAAGATGACGTGGAGACTAAGTTTGTGTGCCATGTGTCACCCTGATTCATGATTTTCATGGACCTTATGTTTGAAATTTGTCACCATTTGATTGGGCCATGTGTCATCTATTGCGACATGATCCTACTGACGTGGACCTATTGATGTGTCACATGTCTTCCTCCTGGATCTAGCAGTCATAGATTCATTTTAGATTCATCCTTGATGCGACTGTTGATGTTACTTCGGGATTATGACACTTTTAAAACTTAGATCTAATAATCTTAAAACGTCGAAGTGTCGAAGTTCCTATCCTCCACTTGATCCAATAGTTGAGGATTGACCTAAATTTTCTCCATGAGATATGACAGTCGGCGTTCACTTCATGACTTCAGAGGTTTCAATACTTTGTGTCTTATGGGTTCTTCTTATCATGTCCTTCCACTCGGTTATATCTGAAGATCAGGATAGATCCTGAACTAATCTAATTTTTATGACTGCTCCTGAACTTTTAATGGACAATTAGCATTCCACGATCCTTCACAAGGGATTATTCTTTGTAGGATTTGGCTTCTACGTGTTCTGACGGTCGAGGATTTTCTTGAAAACTACACCAACGAACAAGATTATTCCTTGATTCTTTTGGAGTTTATTGTGAGGATTTCAATCCCGATAGCACTTCTGCAATGCGCTCTCCCTTCTGATCTTTCCTTCATCCTTTCCAAATACCTTAACATTGAATTCTATGATTATGTGTGTGTATTCTTTGTAGAATATCCCCCCTATCTCTCTTGATATTTAGGAACATAGGATCATTTTTTATCCTATCGTGATCAACAATGATCACGAATTGCTTCTACCCCAAGGTGTTCTTCCTTTTTTCCCAAGGTGATCTTCTTTTTCCTCTGATTACTGTACATGTTTGACTCATGTTTCCATCAATGACAACACACAATCAATAATGCCAACAATATCCCCCTTTGGAATTGAGGGCAATATATCTGTAAAACAATACTTTTGCTCCCCCTATCACTAATCTCATTTTCAAGTTGGAGGATTTGAACTTTTACTTATACCGAATACTGATACCAAATTTGTTTTACTATTTTTCTCCCCCTTTGACATCAATGACAAAGAGTTAAACTTTTATTTCTTTTCTCCCGCTGTGAATGTGTTGGTTGTTATCTCAATCTCTTGTGATTTTATGTTCAAATAGGTATTCTTATTGATACCAATTTTTTTTTTGTAGTAATCAAGTCTTTTAAACCTAATCCAATGACTTCCTCATTTGATGACTAAATTAAATACTCCCCATGATTTTTTACTATTTCATAGGGTTTTACTGTCTTCTCCTTTGTCATAAAGGACAAGGGTGTGAATCTTACCAATCTTCTTGATATGTTTCTTCTTCTTCTTGATATTCTGATTTTTGCAAGAGTACCAATTGGCACCAATTGATCATATACAATGATACCAAATGAATATTACAAATTGATCATTTTCCATTTATAATCAATTGTTAAAGTATGTTATTACTTTTAGTTCTTTGATTCCAAGAGATTTTTACTATTCTTTGATACCAATAATAACTTTGCTCTGTTCATACTATGTATTTATATATTTTGAACTCCTTTGTTGATTTCTTCTTTAGATATTATTTGCTTTATATCTCGCAATTATATAAATTGATTTTCTTTTGAGAGTTCATCATCATCACCATTGTTTTGTGCATCCAAAAGTTTCTTCATCTTCTTCTTTTTTCATTTTTATTTCATTGGCTAATGGACTATTGATTTGCATGATATTGGCAGGATCATCTATTGTGTCATCTTCTTTAGGAACTCTCCTTACTTTAGCTTGATCCATTTCATTTTCAAATATCTGAATTTCACATTCGTTATTAGGAACTTTACCCATCATTTTCTTGTTATCAATTTCTTCATTTTCATGTGTCAAATCATCTTTCTTGTTTTCTATTTCAGATTTTCTTCTCCATGTCTTTTCATGAGATTGCAATACCCATGTTTCCCCCATATTGTAATTAATCAATAATTATGATCGCCATGTTATGGCATGTGAACAATGTAAATGTACTATTGTTTAGATTGCCAATAACTGACTATGGGGGTTAATTCTTGAAGTACTAGACATGATATCACTAGAGGAAAGAGTGAGGAAACTGTAGAGAGAGTTCATTATGTCAAAATGACCCCAAATTCTCTTTGTCGAAATAATAAGCCTCGTCTTGATCCCAAGAAAAAATCAGTTAATGAGAAAAGGACTAGTGGTTGAACAATCAACTACCCCAATGAATGGAAGCATGGAGGGTCTAGTGGAGGAGACAGAAAACTATCATCCCGAAGTAAAATAGAGTGTAGTTTCCCACGGGCCCATATTAACCCAAGATCCTTCTGACAGAAGGAAGAGGACATGCCCAGAACCTTCCTGGGGTGGAAAAATGCGTGCAATAATACAAATGAAAGAAACAAGAAGGAGACCATGCCCAAGGGGGGGTGTGCAACCAGTATATGCAGAGAGAAAAGAGGATAATGTGCAAGGCTCTGGGGTTCTAAAGAAGAACTGAAGAATTAAGTTGTTCTGGTTTAAAAGGAGAGAACAAGAGAAAGGATATCTACGAGTTTGCAGAAAACATGACATGAGCATAAGATCACGAGCTTGATGTTGAGGGAGAATCTGATAAACGTCATAGAGGCTATGACAGAGAAAGGATCTCTGAGAAATTGAAAAATTTCCCTAGTGATATTATGGCTTGGCACGGGGGTGTCCAGAGCACTCAGAATGAATTCCTATGAGCCTATGGTTGGGTGGAAAGGCGAACACCCATAGTCAGTTGGTCGGTGATCGACTGTAATAGATAATTATTTCACATACCCTATGCACTTGAATTGAAATGCATGATTTGAATGTCTGTAATTGTGATAAATTATGCCTCACATGAAATTGATGGTAATAATGCTTATTGTTCTTCTGTAAATTATTGCATTTGAATGGTTGTAAGATGACAATTTTGGCCTATGGGCTGGTTGGAAAATCCTCAAGGTGTTCTCCCAAGGATCAACTTCATAGTTCTAGAGTCAGAGCAGACTCTATGGGACTATTATAGCCCCATTGATCCCTCAAAAATACCTTTCCCCTATTTTAGAACTTAATTTTTGTGAATGGAAGGTGCTTCCTTCAAACCAGTCGTCCAAGAGACCATGGGTCATGCCCATGGCCTTAACCAAATCTTGGCTAAGATTTATGATTTTAGCCTCTATATCTTGACAAAGTTCCATGGAACCCTTCGCTACACTCAAAAAGTAGCTAATTTATTCGGGATTTCGAGAATCCGAAGCTCCGGTTGAATGAACATTGCAATCTCCAAATACGCCGAAGGTGACCTGTCGGACCAGTAACTTGACAGTTGACTGATAGTTGGAGATCATTTACCCTTTACCGTGGGATGAATCCCCTCTTTAAACCCAATCCACTTCTTGGTCGTGAAGTAACACAAGCCGTAGATATGGAACTATTCAAAATCTCACCTGACCATTGGATATATGTCATGGTCATTCAGCGTTGACCTACTCCAGGAGAGAAAAGGTGTTAAATAGTCAGAACCTTTGAAAGTCGAACTCGCGATGTAACATGGACCATGGATCTAAGGATCCTTTGAGACCCTTCTCGATCATTAGATAGAGCCTAGTGAAAGGATAGAGAAAATTACTCCGGCGAAGTCCTACTACAAGAGGTTCAACATGTTGGTGAATGAGAATATTGCCAGAGCGTCGAATTTTGGAGTGATGTAGCATGTTGATGTCACCTAGGGTGGCGTGGAACCATAGTAGGTGTGCCACGTGTCACCCCGATTCATGAATTTCACAGACTTTATGTGTCAAATAGACCTTGGCATGTGTCACTAGTTGATTGGGCCACATGTCACCCTTGTTTTCTGCCAAATGTATTCCATTGGATCAAACCAAGGAATATTGTGGGTCGTCCGATCATTATTCGACTCTTCGGATGAACCCCACTTCGGGCGATTCAGGATGCAAGGTGTGGAGTTTCCCCGAATGCCAAATTCATGAAGCAACGAGGATCATCGATCCTAGGATGCTTCAAGATCTCTCCTGACCATTGGATCTAGACCATGGTTAGTCCGGCGCTGACCACTCTGGTAGTAAAAAGGAAACTAAACAATCAAACCCCAGAATGCCGAAGTCACGAAGCAATGAGGACCGTTGAATCTCTCATTGAATGGATGATCCTGGCTCATCTAGAGGATTCAACGAATTCGACAATCACGACTTAATTTTCAGTTGAGATGGATTGTCCTTGTTCATTTCGACATTCTGGGACTCCAAGATCCTTTGAGTAACTCAACTTCCTTTATCTCCGAAGTTGGTCAATGTCGGAGTTGACTATTGCCACGCAACTTTGATTTGACGGTTGATAATATTTTGGGGCTTCGACAATTTGGGACTCCGGGAATTTGAGATTTACCCTGCCCTTCAATTATATCTAAAGCACTGAATAGGTCCACCACCGTGGATATTCCCCTAACTCAATCTAATAGTTTCTATTTACTCCAGGACTTCGTGCCTTTGGCCCCGCTTATCCTATATTTCCACTACTCTTGATCAATGGTCAAGAATGATCCCGAAGTAGATCAACGGTTAGATTTACTTCGTGATTCCAGCCTTCGACAATTAGCTAATAAAAGAAACTTGGATATCCCTGAAGTTAGTAATCCAATAGTGACGTGGCTTGCTGATGTCACTCAAGATGACATGGACACTAAGTTTGTGTGCCATGTGTCACCCTGATTCATGACTTTCATGGACCTTATGTGCCACATCAACCTTGACATTTTTCACCATTTGATTGGGTCACGTGTCATATATTGTTGACGTGGACTTACTGGTGTGTCACATTTCTTCCTCTTGGATCTAACAGTAGTAGATTCATTTGAAGTTCATCCTTGATCCAACGGTTGACGTTACTTCGGGATTATGACACTTTTAAAACTTTGATCCAATAATACTGAATCGTTGAAGTGTCGAAGTTCTTATCCTCCGCTTGATCCAACAGTTGAAAACTGGCCCAAATTTTCTCCACAAGATCTAATGGTCGACGTTCACTTCACGACTTCAGAGGTTTCAAGACTTTATGTCTTATGGGGTCATGTTATCATCTCCTTCCACTTGGTTCTATATGACGATCAGGATAGATCCCGAACTGATCAAACAATTGTGATTACTCCCGAATTTTGAATGGATGATTGGGATTCCACGATCCTTCACAAGGGATTCTTTTGTGTAGGCTCTAGATTCTACGTGATCTAACGGTCCAGGATTTTCCCGAGAACTACATCAATGGACATAATTATTCCTTTATTCTTTTTGAGTTTACTGTGGGGATTTTAATATCGATATCACTTCTGCAATGCACTCTCCCTTCTGATCTTTCCTTCATCCTTTCCAAAGGCCTTAACATTGCATGCTCTGATTTTGTGTGTGTATTATTTGTAGAATCTCCCTGTTATCTCTCCTAGGCTTTAGGGACATAGGATCATTGTTGATCCTATCGTGATCAACAGTGATCACGAATTGCTTCTACCCCAAGGTGATCTTCCTCTGCCCCAAGGTGATCTTCATTTTTCTCTGATTATTGTACATGTTTGACTCATGTTGTCATCAATGACAACACACAATCAATAATGCCAACTACATTCTTTGGTGAAAAAATATTTCCTTTGTTTTTTTTTGGAAAGGTCGGGATTGATTTACATGCCATGTATTTTTACTAAATTCTTTAGTAACCTTTTCTTTATGATACATATGTTCATAAATATTTCCTATAGTTTGGTACTTTTGAATGGATCTATTTGGGAGCAAAAAATGGAAAAACAAATATTGTAGATTTTGTTTAGAGATGTTGTTGTAGATTTTAAAGAGTGATTGTGGAGATGTTAAATTGTGGCATATTGTGAGAAGTGTGTTATGTTTGTTGATATGTTGTGTGAAAAAATTGTTTTCAAGGTTTCAAGGTGTGTGTTCTATGAAGTTTTGATTTCAAGTTTTTTGGAGGTGTGTGTTTTGTGAAGATACAAGGTCGATGTCATGGTGAAGGGTCAGCTGGGGGTGCTTTCTACCTTGGAATTGGCCAAGAAGTAATGATACCTCTTCATGGTCATCATAATAGTAGGCATGGGATTCTTCACAAATGCATGTGATATCTTCTACATCTTGACCATCTCCAAATCCTGGGACATATCTACTATTATGATTCGACTATAGGCAAACTAGGTACTCTACTGCCTAACGTTTCAGTGGCAGTGAGCGAAATCGCTCTTTTCGAAGCTCTGGCGGGGTAGCTATTCTTTGGATGGCTTATAAAAAATATGGGTCCCAACAACACCACATTCATTGTTTTGGCCGAGATATTCTCAACGAGGTTGTGTTCGACATGCCATGGGATATGTGCATCTATTGGGAAAGCCACATCAAGACCTTTGTGTTCTTGTATGTAGTGCAACCTCGTTTTGATCTGACTACAGGTTACTCTCCAAGAATCGAGGTTAAGAATTATTTATTGGTTATGGGTGGGTGGGATATACCAGCAACTAAGTTATGTTAAGCATACAAGGTTAGGTTGAGTTATTATTCATTTCAATATTGTATCTTTTTCACTATTTTTTTTGTCATATTTGTCAACCTAAATTTGACAACCCATATGATAGTATTAGTTGGACTTACGAATAGCTACTTATCTAGGGGAAAATAAGAGCACTCGGGTTCGGTAATAGAGTTATTTGTTCCATATAAATAGCTACGACAAGTAGAGGCATTGTTAAATGTTGAATCTCTGCAATGGTAATCACATTTATTTTTTTATTGGAAATTAAACTTCGAATCCTTTATTGAAGATGCATAAATAAATTTATAAGTAGTTTATCCATCGATACATTAAGGGTGTTAATTTTTGGGTTATCAAACTTCAAAACCCTCAATGGAAACATTTACACCTCTACAACAATAAAATCAAACATATGTTTTTCCTGGAAAATGCCCAATGACCAAACATAAGTGATGTTAATTTTTGGGTCATCAAACTT
>JZKD02S1183974.1:121649-133910 GCA_000966675.3 Picea glauca | reverse complement strand
AACTGATTGGAATTCTCCATTTCTTTGTTTTGTTTTTTATTCTGATAAGAATTCTCTAGCTGGAGCCATAATACTTTAGCAGAGGTGCAGTGTCCCATCTTTTCTTTGACTTGGTTTGATAGTCCATTCTAGATTTCCTTTAATGTTATTGAATTATTTTTCTTTGCTTCTTTTGTAATTTTGGATTTGTTCTTTGAGGTAGTTGAGTACCAAGGTTTAGATAATACTGAGTCCCAAACACCAGATCCTCTTGAATTGATACAACATTTCATTATTTCCCTCCATGAAGAGTAGTCTATTCCATCAAATAAGGGGGCTTCATTTGTGGAGACAACCATTTGTCCACCCATTTCTTCAGAATCTACCTTCCAGTGTTAAAATTGTGTTGAAAGCACCCGCTCTGATACCAATTGTTGAAACACACACTGCCGCTGAGGTGGGGGGTGAATCGGTGTTTGGAACTTTTGACTATTTTCACACTTTCATAGATTAATTAAATTAACTGAATAAGATATATATAGCTTAATTAATTATTCATAAACATGTATAACACAAACTGTATGAAGTAGGTAAAATAACTTTCTTTTATTTATTTAACTTGAATGAATACAAATAAAATCAATCATTTAATATCTTCAACTTCAATTGAATATGAGAGATCCAACTCTCTGATACAAGACCCAACTTGTAATTCTTAGATCCAACTGAGAAACGAGTAATCCAACCCTCATAACAAGACTCATCTTGTTGATCTCAAATCCAACTGAGATGTGAGGAATCCAACCCTCATAACAAGACTCAACTTGTAAACAGAGACCAACTTGATAGAATGAACTCTCATTCACTCCATTATATATATATATATATATATATATATATATATATATATATATATATATATATATATATATATATATATTGATATCCACCAAGACACACTCTTCTCACCACACATTTCTGGTTTATATAGTATTTGAATAGGTATAAGATTGAATCAATGTGTCTTTTGACAATGAACCATTGCACCTCTCATTCTAATCTTATCAATAAACAATTGATTTTAACTTAAGAAGACTTCAAATCTTTTGTTAGTTTATTTATCCCTTAGTGCGTAAATTATCTTGAAGCAGCAATGAACTCGTTTGGTGTCAATCTTTGTTGAATTTACCCTACATGCCTTAAGTTGTTTACAGAAAACGAATTTTGCATGAGGTGCTTCCTTCAATCCGCTTCCCTTTGTGACTGCAATCTCAAAACCATGGTCTTATCCATTTCAAACGTTGTTCTATTAGTGATTTTCTCCTTCCACCCTTCTTCTTCTACATGGGACCATATTCAAATGTCTGAGGCCTTATTTACTTCTAGGCCCTTTGTGCTCCTTATTAGCTTATTTACCTTATCATGTGACCGATGTTGGAACCAGACTCTCCAGTACTTTATCCTTCGGAATTTCCGGCCTTTGTAGTCTTCCAATTATCCTGGAGTAAATTTTTCCAAAGTAAACTTTGTTGAAGTGCATATACTATCTTCACTACTAGATCAGATGGTCGATATTTAATCTCTCATTGAACGGATGATCCTAGCTCATCTAGAGGCTTCAACGAAATCAGCGATCACGACTTAATTTTCAGTTGAGATGGATGGCCCTCATTCATTTCAACATTCTGGGACTCTGAGATCCTTTGAGTAAATCAATTTCCTTTATCTATGAAGTTGGTCAATGTCGGAGTTGACTATTTCCACGCAAATCTGATTTGACAGTTGACAAGATTTTTGAGCTTCGACAATCTAGGACTTTGGGAATTTGAGATTTACCCTGTCCTTCAATTATCTTCGAAGCACCGAATAGGTCCACCACCTTGGATCTTCCCCTAACTCAATATGATGATTTCTATTTACTTCAAGACTTCGTTCCTTTGTCCCCGCTTATCCTATCTTTCCACTATGCTTGATGAATGGTCAAGAATGATCTCGAAGTAGATCAACGGTTAGATTTACTTCGTGATTCCGGCCTTCGGCAATTAGCTAATAAAAGAAGCTTAGATATCCCTGAAGTTAATAATCCTGGAGTGACATGGCTTGCTAACGTCACTCAAGATGATGTGGACCCTAAGTCTGTGTGCCACGTGTCACCCTGATTCATGACTTTCATGGACCTTATGTGCTACATCGACATTGACATTTGTTACCATTTGATTGGGCCACATGTCATCTATTGCTGACATGATCCTGCTGACGTGGACCTACTGATGTGTCACATTTCTTCCTCTTGGATCTAACAGTTGTAGATTCATCCGAAGTTCATCCTTGATCTGACGATTGACGTTACTTCGGGATTATGACACTTTTAAAACTTCAATCTAATAATCATGAATCGTCGAAGTGTCAAAGTTCCTATCCTCCACTTGATCCAATGGTTGAGAACTGACCCGAATTTTCTCCACGATACCTGACGGCCGGCATTCACTTCACAACTTCGGAGGTTTCAAGACTTCGTCTCTTATGGGGTCCAGTTATCTTATCCTTCTACTTGGTTCTATCTGATGATCAGGATAGATCCTGAACTGATCTAACAGTTGTGATTACTCTTGAATTTTGAATGGACGATTAGGATTCCATGATCCTTCACAAGGGATTCTTTTGTGTAGGCTATGGCTTCTGCGTGATCTGACGGTCCAAGATTTTCCCGAGAACTACATCAATGGACAGGATTCTTCCTTGATTCTTTTGGAGTTTATTTTGGGGATTTTAATCCCTATAGCACTTCTGCAATGCGCTCTCCCTTATGAGATTTCCTTCATCCTTTCCAAAGACCTTAACATTGCATGCCTTGATTATGTGTGTGTATTATTTGTAGAACCTCCTTGTTATCTCTCCTGAGCTTTAGGAACATAGGATCATTGTTGATCCTATCATGATCAAAAGCGATCACGAATTGCTTCTGCCCCAAGGTGATCTTCATTTTCCTCTGATTATTGTACATGTTTGACTCATGTTGCCATCAATGACAACACACAATCAATAATGCCAACTGGGCTCTTTGGTGCAAAAAGATTTTCTGTGTTTTTTTTTTTTGGAAAGGTCGGGATTGATTTACATGCCATGTATTTTTACTAAATTCTTTAGAAACCTTTTCTTTATGATACATATAGTTTGGTAGTTTTGAATGGAACTATTTGGGAGAAAAACTTGGAAAAACAAAATTAATATTGTAGATTTTTTTGAGAGGTGTTGTTGTAGATTTTAAAGAGTGATTGTGGAGACGTTAAATTGTGAAATATTGTGAGAAATGTGTTATGATCGTTGATATGTCGTGTGAAAAAATTATTTCAAGGTTTCGAGGTGCGTGTTCTATGAAGGTTTGATTTAAGGTTTTTTGGAGGTGTGTGTTTTGTGAAGATACAAGGTCCATGCCATGGTGAAGGGTCAGTTGTAGGTGCTTTCTACGTTGGACTTAGCCAAGAAGAAATTATACCTATTCATGGTCATCATGATAGCAGGCATGGGATTCTTCACAGATGCATATGATATCTTCTATATCTTGACTGTCTCCAAATCCTGGGACATATCTACTATTATGATTCGACTATAGGCAAACTAGGTACTCTACCGCCTAATGTTTCAATGGCAGTGAGCGGCATGGCTCTTTTCTAAGCTCTAGCGGGGTAGCTATTCTTTGGTTGGATTAGCGAAAATATGGGTCCGAACAACACCACATTCATTGTTTCGATCGAGATATTCCCGATGAGGTTGTGTTCGACATGCCATGGGATATGTGCATTTGTTGGGAAAGCCACATCAAGACCTTTATGTTCTTGTATGTAGTGCAAACTCGTTTTGATCTGACTACAGGTTACTCTCCAGGAATTGGGGTTAAGAATTCTTTATTGGTTATGGGTGGGTGGGATATACCAACAACTAACTTATGTTAAGCATACAAGGTTAGGTTGAGTTATTATTCATTTCAATATTGTATCTTTTTCACTATTTTTTTTGTCATATTTGTCCACCTAAATTTGACAAACCATATGATAGTATTAGTTGGATTGCTTATTTTTTGCGACTGATCTAGGGGAAAATACAAGCACTCGGGTTCGATAACAAAGTTATCCGTTCCAGATGAATAGCTACGGCGAGCAAAGGCATTGTTAAATGTTTAATCTCTGCAATGGTAATCACATTTATTTTTTTATTGGAAATTAAACTTTGAATCCTTTATTGAAGATGCATAAATAAGTTTATAAGTAGTTTATCCATCGATACATTCAAGATGTTAATTTTTGGGTTATCAAACTTCAAAACCCTCAATGGAAACATTTACACCTCTACAACAATAAAATCAAACATATGTTTTTCCTGGAAAATGGCCAAAGACCAAACATGAGTGATGTTAATTTTTGGGTTATCAAACTTCAAAACCCTCAATGGAAACATTTACACCTCTACAACAATAAAATCAAACATATGTTTTTCCTAGAAAATGGCCGAAGACCAAACATGAATGATGTTAATTTTTGGGTTATCAAACTTCAAAACCCTCAATGGAAACATTTGCACCTCTACAACAATAAAATCAAACATATGTTTTTCCTGGAAAATGGTCAAAGACCAAACATGAGTGATGTTAATTTTTGTGTTATCAAACTTCAAAACCCTCAATGGAAACATTTACACCTCTACAACAATAAAATCAAACATATGTTTTTCCTGAAAAATGGCCAAAGACCAAACATGAGTAATGTTAATTTTTGGGTTATCAAACTTCAAAACCCTCAATGGAAACATTTACACCTCTACAACAATAAAATCAAACATATGTTTTTCCTGGAAAATGGCCAAAGACCAAACATGAGTGATGTTAATTTTTGGGTTATCAGACTTCAAAACCCTCAATGGAAACATTTACACCTCTACAACAATAAAATAAAACATATGTTTTTCCTGAAAAATGGTCAAAGACCAAACATGAGTGATGTTAATTTTTGGGTTATCAAACTTCAAAACCCTCAATAGAAACATTTACACCTCTACAACAATAAAATCAAACATATGTTTGGCATGGAAAATGCCCAAAAAGCAAACAAAAGTTTTTTTTTATTCCACCTACAGCGATGATCCTCAACTTTGGCCTCGAGGCACTCTTCCTCCTGTAATAGCACTGCCATTTGAAACTCTTGTAATTTTTTTCCCAAACCAATTGGATATTTTTTCAAATCAAATGCCATTTTTGGAACATTTTTCAACACGAACTGTACAATCTTGTTCAAGAGCTCCTCTTCATTCCTGAATAATCAATGAAATATAAAAATGACAAGTGAGAAAAGCCTACATGGGTTGTAAGCCACTTATACCTACGACATGGTGAAGAGTGTCTCTCCACTTCTGAATGGTCTGCAAGGCATGTCGCTTCTTCTCTTCATGTTTGCGTGGGGCTTTAGCGTATGTTCCATACATGATCTTAGAAGGCTTTACCTCAAATTCCAAACATGTCTCAATAATACAAAAATGTCCCCCGTTTGGATTAATAATGATATTGGCATTTCAAGTTTTATAAATAGCATAGCTAGAACTTTAAACTCTTTCTCATATCCTCCTACATATTGAGCTCTCTTCATGGCAATATTATAAACATGCACATGCATATATTCATATGTTACATAAGCTAAGTAAACACCAACAATTTTTTTGTTTGTAATACTAAATATGACAATGTTTTGTTTTAAGAAAATATTGGTGGTATGAAATCGTGTCTTTTTTTTTAAGAAAATATTGGTGGTATGAAAATATTGGTGGTATGAAATATGATGTGTCTTTTTTATTATTCAAAAGAGTAAGGTAAGGAAGGTTTCATTTTTATGTATGTTTTTGTAGCAATAAACTCAAACATAAGTTTTTCTTTAATGTTAAATTGAATTTGCCTAGAGCATATGACTGTGTAAATTGGTATTTTCTCAGGTTTCTTCTGTTTTAAATTGGTTTAAATCTCCAAGTGGTAAAATGGATAATGGCTTGTGTAAGCTCAACTTACTTTGCAGTGTTGGTTAATGGTGGTTCAATAGAGTTTTTTAGGAGTTCAAGAGGTCTGAGACAGGGTTTCCCTATGTCGCTTTTTTATTTATTTTGTTAATGGATGGTTTAAGCAGATTAATTGAGAAGGAAAAATTATGGGTGTGAAGGTTTCGGTTTGAGATAGAACTACCCATTTGTTGTTTGTTGATGATGTCTTGTTGTTTGGACGTGGGTCAATTTCAGAGTGGAGGGTTTTTCATAGAATTTTATGCCTTTTTTCAAAAGCTACAACATTAATGATGTAGATTTTAATGACAAAAATCATCAAGCTAAAATTTCTCTCAAACACTTAGCAACCTAGAGATAATTGTTTTTCATGAACTTCTGAAATGTCCCAAACCCATATTCAGAAATTACCATAAGCAAAAATACACATTGCTAAGCAAATATGCAGCGGAAATAAATACAATGGACAACAACCCATAAAACTCAGAAATTTAGGCAAATATCAGGGAAAACCCCAATGTGGGGAAACCCAACGAGAGAGAGAGAGAGAGAGAGAGAGAGAGAGAGAGAGAGAGAGACATTATTTATTGCTTCAGGAAAGTGTATTACAGTAGCATATTCACAACTTTCAGCCAAGAAGAAATACCTCACAACTACAAAATATGTCCTAGAATTTTTTGCCTTGGAAAACATGTCCAAATCCATACAATTGTATGGCCTCCGCTATTTATGTGCCTCGAAAACCATGCTTGGTAGAGTGTTGTACAACCTACACAATACAGTCTAGCAGCAGCAAGGAAACTCCAAAAGTCCGCCTTGATTTCTGTGCCAAAGGGCTACCTCAAAAATTGTGCCCTCCTTCCTGTTGTATGGACTGTACAGATCTGTACAGTACGACCCAACACAGAAAAAATAGAATAACACTCGCACAGAAAATTTACCTTGGGATTTGTGCCCTCCTTCTCCTTGGGATTGTGCCCACCAAACTGCTCACTTTCCTCTCGCAAGCTCTCTCGAAAAATATCTCTCAATCTCCTCTCGATGTGTCTTGCACACTATCCAATGCATTCTTTTATAAATCTGAAAATGACATTTTCTCTCCAAAGTGTCTTTTCACCTTCCCCTTGACCCTGAATCCAAAGGCCAAGATTAGATCTTGTCCTTTTCAAGATCAAGGGTCATGATTCATTCCCTCCAAAATGAATCACTTAAATATTAAAGTAATTTCACTTTATTACATAAGTGTACTTTATGAAATAAAGTCACTTTAAAATTAGAAGGTACACTTTATTAAAAAGTCAGTTTAATAAAAGAGCCATTTTCTAACAACTTTATAAAAAAACATTACAAAGTTAAGTACCTCGTAGTGTAAACATAAGGTTACATCCGCATTCAAGACAAAATATGCGAAGTACCTCCCGAGCTAAAAAGCTAACAAATGATAAACTTGGATAAGTCTTCTTTCCTCTCTCATGTGGTGGATGATGAGATGTAGTATCAAATCAAAGATTTGTTCAATATCCATGTGATGGATCTGGGGTTAGGGTTTGAATATCTAGGTTTCTTTTTGAAACCTCATTGTTATGCAACTTCTGATTGGATTTGGTTAATTCAAAAAGTTGAGAAAAATATAGGCCTTTGGTGCCATAGATGGATCTCGTTAGGAGGACGGCTTGTCTTGGTAAAGGTTGTTTTGGAAGGTCTGCATGTCTAGTGGATTTCGGTCACTAGAATTCCTCGGGAAATACTTGATAAAATTCGCATAAGAATTTTTGTTTTTTTGTGGACAGGTAAGAAAGAAAAAGAGCGTGTGCATCTAGTGGCTTGCAAACATTAGCGCGTCCCAAATCAGATAGGGGACGGGGCTTAAGGAATTTGAATGTTTTGGGTACTGCCTTGGCGGAAAAAAGTATTTGGAGGTGTATATTTTCAGATTGTCTATGGAGCTTTGTAATTAAAGATAAAATATTAGATCTTGGACCATTGATGAGTGGTTTAGGCAAATTCCCCCCCCCAAAAAAAGGAGCTTTTGTATCTTGGAATTGGTTGTTGAGTGTGTTTCATGTGGTTAGTCAGTGGTTGGTGTGGATTCCTAGCAATGGATGGAGTATAAAGTTGGGTGAAGACCCAATAGTGGAAAAAGTTAATTTTCATAATATGTCTGATGAAACTCTGTCTCATCTTCATTCCAGGGGCATATTTTATTTGGCACAAGTTTTTCTTTGACATGATTCTAACCATGAATTGTCCAAATAGTTGAAAGCTGATGATTTACTCCTTTAGGGGGTGGCTAGTGAGGAGTGGAATGATTATGTTCGTGGTTTATCAGTTGGCGGTATTTGTTTATCTGATCAAGAGGACATAATTTTTTGGTACTAGAATGTCAATGATGGTCAAGTCACTGTGGGTTCTGCTTATGAAGCTATGATGATTCAGTCACAGTAGGGGGATTTGGATTGGTGGACTTCTCTAATATGGAAGTGGGAACTACCACTCAATATTAAACTTTTTATCTAGCTTCTGTTAAAAATATTGATTTTGACTTGGGATAATCTATGATGTAGAGGTTTTTGTGGCTTGGGACATTGTGTCCTTTGTGGTTTAGCAGAGGAGAATATTTATCACATCTTATGCTAGTGCAGATTTGTGTAAGATGTTTGGAAGATTTTGAGCATTATCACAAAATCTATCCTTCATTGGAATGAAAGGTCAATAAGCTTATGTTTTTGAAACTGGTATAGGACTTACAGACATTTGTTAGAGTTGCCTTGTTATGTAGCTTGGGAATTTTGGAAATCTAAGAACATAAATATTTTCGATAATAAGTTATCTTCTGCCTCAACGGTCACTTTCAAAGCTCTTAGTCAATTCAATGAATTCTCGGGAAGGAGAAATATCAATCTTGCTCGAAGGTCGTTCTCTCCATTTTTTCCTGATGATATAGCTACCAGATTTTTCGATGGCTCTTCTTCTCAAAATGGAGTTGTCTTTGCATGTGGTGTTGCTCTTAACCTCTTAAATGGTAATGTTTTTCTTCTCAAGTTAAATGTTGGATCTAGAACAAACTCTAAGGCTAAACTTTTGGGTCTTTGGGTGTTGTTATTTTTCTCCTGAGTTCAGAATTTGGAACACTTACAGGTCTATGGAGATTTGAAGTTGATGATCGATTGAGTTTTCATTAAGTGTTCGTTTAAAATGACATCTATGAATTTTTGGCTGCGTAGGATTTTCAAGCTTCATCCTTGGAAGAAGGAAGGCTATTTATCCAAGGGTGGATGGAGCTTATTGGAATGATTTTGTCATTCTCCTTTACTAATTTTGTCTGTTCTTATTAGCTTTGATTTTAGTTTTGGGTTGTCGGTCGGGGGTTAGTTCTATTTAGTTGTTGTCCCTATGTTCTTTAAGGCTCCTTTCAGGTCTTTTTGTAAAGGTTGTAATCTTTGATATGAATTGAGATCTCTTCTGCCTCTTTAGTTTTTGGTTGTATTGTTATTTTTATATTCAATCAAATACAAGTACTTTTTTCCTGGGTGAAAAAAAAAGCATGGTGATGAATGATAAAAAAAAATTATTTTAGTTTTCATGTAACATTTTATTTGAGAAATATCAAAAGAGGATGGTAAGGAGTGGATAGGTATGTGGAAGGATGCAAGTTGTGCAAACAATGAATAGAAAATTTCATAGAAAAGGAGAATTGTAGAGACATGGAAGCCACTGCAAAGAGATTTAATGGATGGCAGTCAAGCAACAATTGTTCATCTTTGGATTGGATAGAAAAGGGAGAAGCATGTGAAGATTGGACCAATGTTGGCGATGTGCAGGTACATTATAAGTGTAGGGATTGTTTATGGTGTGATGGACTATTCATTGTTGGCTCAATATGATGGGAATCAATATCATAATTTTTACTTGGTTGAAGTTTCTCGTCATTAGTTTATGTCTCATAGGTTTTGTCGGTCTCTCTATCAACCCAAAACATAAAAAAAATAGCAAACACTTGTATTAGTGGGAATATCGATATTTGTCCTTTCTCAATTCAAAAACACTTTTCTGTCCATTCTTTTCAAGGGTACGAATTAAGAATGAAGAGTTTTGTCTATGTTTTAAATTGTTGTGCAAGCCAATTTGAGGACTGATGTCCACTCCAAAGTGAATGGAGATGAATTTTGGTAGGGACATTTTAGATAATCTTTATACATTTTTTAGTAGAATAATGACATATTTATCTTAATAATAACATAGCCATGAATTTGAACCTAGAATCTTATATTTTTTTTTAAATAAATGATTATTTTATATTTACATTGTAGACAAACAAGTAGACATTGGAATGCAATTTCTTTTTTAATTCCTCTTCAAGGTTGGGCTGCAAAAACATTCCTAATTAATACCTTGAAATTGTCTTCCTACATTAACACTTCAAAGTCAAATTCGTCATCGTGCATTAACCTTTCTAAGGCAATGGCAATTTAATCTCATGTATTGAAATGTGTTTTTAGAAGAAACCGGAGTAACTATTGCATACTTCATTTACCAAAGGCTTGAAATGTGTTTTTAGAAGAAACCAGAGTAACTATTGCATACTTCATTGACCAGAGGCTATATTTTCACCTATATACGAAGGTTAAATATGGTTTCAGGATGGATGTTAAATATAGTTTCCATTTGTATTCTCATATCCGAACGATATGGAAGAGGGTCTGAGCATTCTCATTGTGCTTCTCCTCCTAAACCAAACTTGTTGTAAAAGTTATATAGTACAAATTTAGGTTTGATTGATTTAGGTTTCATAAAGACATTATAATTGTCTATGTCTACAATCGTTGCTTTGAGTGGAAGCTTCTATGAAATAAGTTCCTCATTCAAAAAATGAATATGGTGCAAGATTGAATTCTATTCTTGACCTTTCAAAAACATAGACATAGACACAAGCATTTGTAGATGTCAAATTGCACAGTATTTTGAATTGCATATACAATGGACCAATTATTGTAACTGCCTTTCAACAACTAAAGATATAAGTCAGAGATGAATAGTCATACAATATTTTTTTTAAATGGTCAAACATTTCCCTGTGAAGTAGAATCCATAGATATCCACCTAATCCAAGGTAATTTGGATAAGGTAATTGAGAGTGTCCCTTCCCCTACCACTAGTTATATTTATTTATTAATTTGAACTTGTTTCAGAGTCAAATAACATTAAAATTCAAAGTCAATAGCATTTAAAAAAAAAACTGGTGAATTGAATCGAAAATTGAGGATACCACTCATCTTTGAGGGTGTCCCTTCCCCTATCACTCATATTTGTTTCAGAGTCAAATAACATTAAAATTCAAAGTCAATAGCATTTAAAAAAACTGATGAATTGAACAACTGACGATTTCGTCCAATCGTAATTGGACGAGTAGAGAAGACATGTCTCGTCGCTAGACTCGGACGAGATTTTTCAATCGCTGGGCACCACCCATCACGGCCACAGAGGGTAGACTCGGACGAGACTTTTCAATCGCTGGGCACCACCCAATGCCCATCATGCCCACGGAGAAGAAAACGAACGAGTGTTGACAATGTGAACATGGGCAGCAGCAGGGTAGGAATTTCAAAACGGATATGCCTTTCTCTATTCTGAACTTAGACTTTTTAAGTACAGTTTACATTAACTCATTTACATACCCCACCCAAACTGACCCCGATTTTCCTTTTCCAGAAGAAGCAAGCTTTGTCGACATTGAATTCAATTTCAATTTCATACTATAAAAGCCCGAATGGCCCCTGGAACTTTATCTTTCGGGATGTCGAAATAGTTTCAGAATTCCAATTCCACTCGACTGTTCTAATTTAGGGTTTCTGTTGTCGAATGAAGCCTATACTTACTTTTCCAGAGCAATTTCATCGATTTTGCAATCCTTGCCAAGTTGATAATTCCCAATCCCCATTCGCATCCAATTTTATAGCGGCCTGTATCCCACATTCATCATAATCCTTGACATAGCTTGCCAATTCGAAGATCATGAGAACATACTTACATACTTATATTTTACAGTCTGCTAATTCTTGCAAACAGGCAACTATTCTCTTTCATTTTATCGGCTTATTATTCATTAGCAGTTTTCCTTCGGTTATATCCGAGTTGCGGTCATATAAATGCAATAATGCTTCTACTTACGCGGATGGAAGTACATTTTCGAGCAATTTGAATAGGGTAATGGGTGATCTAGTGAAGAACGCACCTCAAACAGGGTTC
>JZKD02S1183974.1:111553-121637 GCA_000966675.3 Picea glauca | reverse complement strand
AATCTATGGCCTCCTCCAGTGCACAGGTAACATATCTCAAGAAGACTGCTCAATCTGTTCACAGCAAGCAAACGATAGCGTTCTACAACTTTGCGGAAACAGCGTAGGCGGTCGAGTATGGCTGGATAAGTGCTTCGTGCGATACGAGAACTTTGGTTTCTTTTCAAAGCTAGACACCGATGGGACTTTACTGGAGAACGTAAACGATATTAGCACTAGTAATCTAAATGCTTTTAGGAGCACTACTTTAAATCTCCTTTCCAACCTGTCTGATAAGGCTTACAATTCTGCAAATAGGGTCTTCGCTGACGGATTAGCGGCATATTCTTCTATTGGCACCGTTTACGGTCTAGTTCAGTGTTGGAGAGATATATCCATCACGGACTGCAAATCTTGTTTGCAATTAGCAACGAATAGCGTCTACGAATGTTGTTCTATGAAGCAAGGAGCTCAAGCACTGTTCGGGAGTTGCACGGTCCGATATGAAATATACCCATTTTTTGACACTGGTACTGGAGGGAGTAGTACTAGTCCACCTCCACCTCCATCCTCCACCTTCTCCGAGGCAAAACCTCCCACAGTAGCTGCCCAAACTCCTCTAGCAAATGGAACTTCAGCCACCACGTCAAGTAATCTCTCTTTGCTGCATCTAGTTTTATGTTTTGCCCCTTTCTGTATTATACAATTTGATTGTAATTTCAATTTCTGTAAATAACAATACAATATATATTGCATTATCTACTCTACAGAACGTTCCTCTTCAAAAACATTACCCATAATATTGGGGATTGTGGGAGGCGTGGTTCTAGCATTAATGGTCTGTTTGTTCGCCATGAGGAGGAAATTGAGTTCTGCCATTTCACGGAGGCGAGTAACCCGTGAGCAGAATGAAGGTAGAATCTGCAGTGTTGACCTCTGTTTCAGAAGACCAAACTTAAGTTATCTAATGAAATTAGATTCTTATTCACGATTTTTTCTGGTCTACACAGAAACACATGAAAATGATCCACAATCGACGCTACAGGAGCAAATTATCTTTACCTTTGAAGCACTCATAGAAGCAACTGATAACTTTGATGAAAACAAAAAGCTTGGAGAGGGAGGCTTTGGCCCTGTATACAAGGTATGTATGTAATCTATTATTGTTTTTAACCCATTAAATTGCATGACTTGACGAAGATGAAGAGGGGGTTTTCCATGGGTTATTGATGAGGCTGATTCTTTCAGGGAATAACCAGAGACGGAAAAGAAATAGCTGTCAAGAAGTTGTCTTTAAGATCTGGACAAGGTAAACGAGAATTTATGAATGAAGTGACGCTTGTGGCCAATGTTCAACACCGAAATCTGGTAAAGCTGCTTGGGTGTTGTGCCGAGGGACCAGAAAGGTTGCTTGTTTACGAGTATTTGCCAAACAAGAGTCTTGACACCTTTCTGTTTGGTAGGTCATTTTGGGATTCTTTGGTTTTGTGAAAATTTAATGAGATTAATTATTTAAAAGTTTTTCAAATTTTCTATTCTTGAAATACAAATACAGATCAAGAGAAGAAGAGACATCTTGATTGGCATAAGCGCTATAAAATCATAATGGGAATCGCTCGTGGTCTTCTTTATCTTCACGAGGATTCACAGTTGCGAATCATTCATAGAGACATTAAAGCAAACAACATTTTGCTTGATGAGGGATTGAATCCCAAGATAGCAGACTTTGGGTTAGCAAGACTCTTTCCAGAAGACGAAACTCATGTCCAAACAAGAGTTGCAGGGACATAGTAAGAATATTTCCCTCGGCCCTTCCCTAATTCAATTGATCAACAGTTCACATTTATGCAATCGTGGGATTTGGCCACTGTAAAAACCCAACTTATTTGAAGAGTTTTTTCATTGAACTATGTAGTGGTTACATGGCGCCGGAATATGCAATGAGGGGCCAATTATCTGTAAAGGTTGATGTCTATAGTTTCGGAGTGCTAGTCCTTGAGATTGTGAGTGGAAGGAAAAACAGTGATACAAATTTTCCCCATGAAATGCAAGGCCTATTAGAATGGGTAAGACTTCAATTCATAAATGCTTTTTTGCATGAGCAACAGTGGTTTGAGATAATGGAGATGTTAAGTGAGTATTTGCCTTTGATGTGATGCAGGCATGGAGATTATACAAGCGAGGGTGTCTTCCAAATATGATAGATTCGACATTGATCGAAACATGCAAGCAGGAGCAAGCTTTAAGATGCATTCACGTTGCCCTTCTATGCGCACAAGCTGATGCAGGCCTCCGTCCAATTATCTCTAATGTTATACTGATGATCTCCAGCGCTTCTGTGACATTAGCAAATCCAACAAAGCCCGCATTTGTGAAAGGTAGTGACAGTCGCTACGGAGGATCCACAACCGGCAGCTCTAGCAGTGGGATTCAGCAGTCTGCGACCGCATTATCTGTGTCGTCTGCCTCTACACAATTATTTGGTTCCTTCCATAAATGATGTCACCATTAGTGAATTGGACGCTAGGTAGGCATGAGATGGCTCATTGCAAATAAAGTGGGTTTCAGAGGATAACACAATTTTAATGGACTTGAAAGAGGTACTCCAACCTCCGTTGTTTCTGCACATATTTCCATTGTTAAAATCAAAGTTATAGAAGGCTGACCTTCAAGAGTCAAGATTTTGCCCGGGGCATTAATTGATTATAGGCCATGCTGGTAGCACTCTTTCACCCCAACACTATTCTACGAACCTTGAATCACTTAATAATGAATAGTAGCTGGTAGTTATTGTCAGGGTAAGTAGGAGATCGCCCAACACACACTCACGATTTTCAGCAATTTAGTAGAGTTATTGTTTCTGACATCGCCCAGCAATCAGAGATCGGGCTTCTGGAAATCGCCCAGCACTAATTGACCTGCAGAGGAGGCAGAGAAGAGAAAAAACAGAGGAGCAAAAACACACAAAGTAACCAAAAATTATCTTTACATATTCAAATCGTCTTGCTTATTTTACAACGCTTATTAATGACTAAGAATTTACACATATCTATAGTAGGACTTGATACATATCTAGAGTCTTCGAACACCAAAATATTGCTCAGACTTCTAGAACTTTTGGCAAACTTACATTTCACTAGAAATTTCAGAGCATCTGTTAACCTGAAGTGGCCTGCATCTGTTAACCTGAAGTGGCCTGGTTTTAGGATGTTGGAAGCGATGGTAAATCTGATTTGATCTACGCAGTTCCTCAGCAGATACATTGGAAGCTGTTTGTTGGCTGCTCAAGTGCTTACTTTGGTTGAATGGTGTGGCAGATAGAGGCCAAGAAATAAGTGCTGTGTGGATTTGCTGTATTGAAGCGATCTGCTGGGATGGATGGCTGAATGGAGAGAGGCTGTGTTATAGCCTGTGTAGATGGAGCCTTGGTTGGCACAGTGGAGATCGCCGTTTGCTCCGCCTTTGAAAAGGCCGTCGTATGCTAAAGAGAAAGGGCACACGATCTGAGTGCTGCCCGTGATCCGCCATAGATAGCCGTTATCCTGAAGAGGGGACGCGCCATTCGTAAACCCTAGCCGCCGCCAAAGAAGAGACAGACCCGCCGGAGTACGAGAGTTGTAGTGCTTGCAATGGCAGATGAGAATTCTCAGCAAACGTGATGGGTTTTGAACGCGTGTATGGTTGCAGAGGAGATTAGGGTTCGAAGCAACGATGCCGCACAAATGGAGCCTGAATGCCGGCAGTGGAACCCTAATATTGATTGCGGCACCCGATTCTTTAAATGACATTTTAAAATTCCTCTGATTCAACAGGAGCACCTCACGATTTGGCGGTCGGATCTCAGCTGGAGCCGGGAGCCATAGCCTTTGACGGTTTTGGAGAGGGAGGAAGAATTAAATCGACTGAGCGAAGCAATCGCGATGGAGTTGGAGTTTGCAACTTTGCAGAGATTTCGACCAGGGATAGCAGGAGCTGTGTTTGGTGACGCGTGGTGGATCTGGGTCGATGCCGCTGCCTGCAGCTCCGTCAAAATCTCCTTCCTCTATTACTTACCAGGCATATTTGCGTCATTTGCGACATTGATGTCCAACTGGTGAGGAGAAGTTGAGAGTGGACCCCAAACTGCTCGCGCGATCGATGACGGGCTGGCGGATCCACCGGAGTATGCGGTTGAGCACACCGTGATACGTTGCGTGCCCAATCAGGCGACGAACACACTCTGCTCGAGTGGACAGAGGCAAAACAAGAGCAGAGCCTCCATAGCCAGTCCCCGGTAGCCAGTGTCGTAGAGAAACATCCATAGTGAATAGTGAATTTCGTGTCGGCGCTGTGAGGATTTTGAGGCATGGAGGGTCCTGCGGTGATGAAAGAGGCGATTATGGAAGCAGATTTAAAAACGGAGTAATACACAAGTGAATCAGTGATACACAAGTGAATCAGTGAGGCCAGTGAGGCCACAAAGGGTACATCACAAGTGAGATTCACACATTTTATGTTAAATTTGATAAATTCTATACAAATATAGACTAATTGGTGGATCTGAAAACCACTCAAATATTAAGCTAGCAATCAGTTTTAACCATTTACTAACTATGGTATTTGGTCATATTATCCAACACTCTTCTTAATGGAGAAATGGATTTGGTCATTATTTTCAAGTGCGGAGCATATAAGGAGGAATCGGGCAGTGGAGGTGCTGGATAGGTGCTGGATATCCAGGTGAAGTGCTCCAAGAGAATCGCCACTGCTGTATGATGCTGCCAAGAATTGAAAGTGCAGCTCTCAATGTTCAAGGTTCCTTGGCTGCCATCGGTGGTTTGTTGGTAATGGTTTGCAGCCAAATGCTAGTGATCGGCCTGTATGTCAGTGTGGTCGGATCCATTCGCATGATGGTGGCTTGAGAAATAACGGAAGGGCCCGATCTGATCCGATGCATATAGTGATAAAGAAGCATGAAGGTAGATTTGTTGTCCCGATACAGATATGGAACCCAAGAAGGCAGCATGATGTTGTGCAGCACATGGTGGAAGACGACAGAATTCCCTGGTAATAATGAGCTTTAAAGGGATTGGATCCAGAGAATTTTCCCACTTAAAGTTTAAAACGGATATGTTAGGTTAACCTTGAGTTGAGAATGAGTCAAAAAGTTTTAAGTTTTTAGTTAACACGTATTGACTACAATTAATCACCTTTTAATCTAAAATTCTAATCTAATGGTTAACAATTAAAGATGTTGGCATATTTTTAATCATCCTTCCAAATCAATGAATGTGATTTCATTTTCATAACTTCCTTGTATTTGTTTACTTTTTAACATTTACCTAATCATATTAAGAAATTATTGTAGCACTATATGATTGCCACGTTTAAATGATTAAACTTTGAGATTATCACATTTGGATTTGCTCAGCTTTTCATTTTTTGACTGTGCGTTTCATTTTCTGTCCGCGCCTTTCATTTTCTGATTGTGTCCATGCTTTTATGACCAAGGGTGGAAGACTATAACACTGTGGTGGGGAAAGCCATTGTTGCGGGCTCGAGGCAGATAATCAAAGGCTTATTATAACCTATAAAGGGCGTTTAGGGTTCTGGCCATTAACCTGTTGGAGGAAGCTTTGACATCGACGTTCATCAACCATGGTTTTGAGTGGCTGTGCTAGTTATGGCTTAGTTATAATTTTTTTAGGTTCATGGTTTTGGTGATCCATGGTATGTTGCCACAACATTGCATATTATGAAGTTTATAAATAAACATAGGATTCTTCATGGTAAATGTTGAAAGTGAGTGTAAGTCTGGAGCTTGACCAAATTTAACCAAAGAATAATCAAAGATCGAAAAGATTTTCCAAAATAAAATCTTATTTTTATTATAAATGTATTTTTTTGTATTTTATTTATCTTGCCATACTTGTATATTTATTGCACTCATCAAAGTAATCTATTATTTGTTTGATTAATACAATAATTTGGCATCATACAATATTAAGAACATCATCAAAATTTTATAAAAATTATATAAAATTCTTAGAAATTTACATATTTTTATAAAATTATGACTAAACATTTTACATTTGTCATATTAAAGACTAATAAAATTAACATATCTTTCTACATTTTAATATAAATTTTCATCTTTAAAATTGTTCCTAATTTAAATCAAACAACCATTCCATTCAACAACCATTCCATTAGAAATGCATAATTCTATCCATTATGTTAACATTATGTTAATATAGAATATAAAAAAGAGCCAAAACATTGTTTATCGCGAATGTTACCCAAAACCCATCTGTGGCAAAATTAAGGTCGATGTATAAATTTCATTGATAAAACTTACGCAACTTATTTACCCCTCGATAATTTTTATCGTCACCCTAAAATAGACCATTCACTTGGATTTATGGCTCATTTGAATTTTAATGCAATATCACTATATGACTGAGTTATAGGGATTTTAACCATGTAAAATTAATATTGGCAGTTTCCTAGATATTCGTGGTGTCAACCATGTGTGAGGCACTTAGGTCTATTTCGTGGCACAATGTTATAGTGTTACATGCAAGTGGACTCTCATTAGGTTTTGTCAGTTTATTAACATAAACTAAAACTGCCTCTCCCAAAGCGCTGGACGATTATATTTTGTGTTGTATTTTCGCTATAAAATATAATAAAAAATGTGTTTTATATTTTTATAAGATATTATCTTTTTTATTTGGAAGTGTTACGCTGTATCATGCTATGGGTAGAAAGTGTGAAATCCACGACTCAAAAAGTAATATTTAAGAGGTTTAAAAATTAAACATTTTAATTAGTTTTTATAAGGTTTTTTTTAATAAAGCTTTTATTAAATTTCAGTGAGAGATGATGTGTACAAATTTTAATATGGAAAAAGTGGGATGACCACACATCATCCACAAACAAAAGCAAAATTCAAAAAATGATGTTGATAAAAGTTAAAACATCATATTCCATAATCAATGTCACAAGCAAGTAAAAAAAAAAGGAGCTAGCGTATGTCGAAATACCTAGTAAAGTGTCAAAGTCAAATTACAAGGGATACACCCCAACCATAAACATTTGGTTGTAGGAGGAAGTTGGTCATGGTTGCTAGGGGTCTCTTCTTCACATATAGTCAAAGAATTAGTATTAATGAGTTTTATAGGGTTCCACCCATTAGTAGGGGGATCAAGGAGTTTGGGCCCCTTTAAAGTCCCTAGTGCCAATGTGGGAAATTGTTTGTCCATCTGTAGGGTTTAGGTATTCGAATGCGTGCTCTCTCTCACTGCCTCCAAACTTGTTGACCCACTCTATGTCGAGGCTAGCTACAAGCAGAGCTAGTCGAGCTAGTAGTTCTAGATCTTGCCAAACTTAGTTGAGAGAGAGGCCCCAACAAAAGGTACCGATGTAGTCTAGAGCACTAGCATTTTCATCTTCCCGGGAGGGAAGAAGTCTCACCTGAAGCACAACCGAGACGAGAAATAGAGAGAAGGGTAAGGAGAATACTTAGACAAATCTATGAAGTATCAAGATTCATGTTAGTCTTGTGCAAGATAGATTAAACCCGTAGCAGTTCTGAACATTTCCTAACTGAGAATAAAGAAATAGAGTTGTGTTGTCATTCACAAGGAAGGAATTAAGTATATCAGACATAAAAGATAATATAGAATAGCATTCAAGAGAATCAGAAGACTAAGTACATGTAACAACCCAAATCAGATTGCAGATGAAGAGGTTGCAAACCATGTTGGCACAAGACAAAATCCCAGTGTTGTGGGTGGTCAAGCTTAGGTTTCAGTTTTGAAAACTGGCTCTGATACCATATGTAAGACATTAATTTCAATTTAGTTCATTGTTTTCCTTTCTTGATTTTCTTTCTACCGGCATAATAATCAACAACAACATGATAATCAACAACAAGCTAATAACAACATGATAATCAACAACAAGCTAATAACAACAACATACTAACAACATAGCAGCATACTAACAACATAACAACATACTAACAGCATAACAACAACAACATACTAACAACATAATAACAACAGAATAATCAACAACAATATAATGACAACAGATCACTAGTAAAATGCATAAAGTATCTATCTCAACCTGTAGCTTAGTTGATTTAGCCCCTTTCCTGGTTGTTGATGATCCTATCCAACTGCCCAAACTGAATATTAACCTCCCAACCAACTAGGAACAACCTCTCTAGCTCCCTAGCTCCATAAATCCTTGTGGTTTCCTGGCCCCCGAGCCCAAAGTTCCCAGCAATAGCAGTGCCCTGTGAGAGTTCCCAAAATAATCTATTCTCCCAATTTTCCTCCTCCTTCACCTCTTACAGAAATTTCCAATCCAAAATGAGACCCCTTATCCAAGTCCCCTCCTCTCTCAAATCCCCCTCATTAATTTCCCAATAACCTTATCCCCCCATTAATTACTTCACCCACCTTTTAATAATAAAATAATAAAAGTCTCTTTTAATATATTTTTAATAATTAATTAAATTAAAATTAAAACTATGATAAAAATTAATTGATTTGGGTTGTTACAGTACACAAGATATATTTAAAATTTAGACCTCCAATTGTATTAGCATATCTGGTTCTTCTCACAACTTGAGTCACATATACAAGTAATCGGTAGATACTCCCCAACTAGTGTGAGCCAAGGTTATCTCAGTCCCTTGCTCATTCCAACTCTATAATAATACAAAAATATATTACATTGACAGTCTGGTTATTACCCAGATCTCAAAACTCAGTTAAGCTAACAACATGAATGATAACAACAATGACTCTAGCAACAACAAAAAAAACCAGCAACAACCAACAACCCTATTACAATCATATCAATCCCATATATATATATATATATATATATATTCCGATCTAGGTCTTCTAGCTGAGAACCTGAGAGTTCTCTCTTCTTATTGATCTTGTTGCAACTTCTTTCTTCAAAACTGATGTTGCGTTGTCCTTCCAACCGCTTTTTGTTTCTTTCTTTAGTCCGTTTTCCAGGTCCTCAGCAGCTTGCGCAACTTTTGTTCACCAAAATGAAGCTGCAACATAACTTGTGCAACTTATATTCATCAAAACGAAGGGCCCAACAACCCTACTCATGGTGCATGGGGATTTGTGTCAATAATCCAATAATTGTTGGAGGTCCTCCATCTCCATGAGCTCCTGGTGTGAATTTACTTCAATCAAGTTAACATGTATTAGTTTGACCTGGAGGTGGTCTAAGATGAGACCCTAAATATGGTTCACAATAATCTTGTAAGTGTTATTCAATATAAATTTTTGCTTTAGGTTAGGCCATGGAATCCACCCTCTAGAGGCATTGCCAAACAAATCATTAGAATACTAAATGCCTTTCTAAAAAAGCTTTAGGGTCGAGAACCATGAGGATTCAACCAAATATTTCCCTTCAACCAATGTCAATGGGGACCATCATAGCCTACACTCAATAAGTGAAAACCTAGTTGTAACAGAAGGCTCCTTCCAAGCTAAGAAAGGTTTGAGGTCTCACAAGCCTTTCAAATACATTGTATAACAAATATGCTAGTAACTTTGACCTGGGAGAGGGTTAGCAATATGGTTTGAAAGGGGAGGCCTTGCTAAGATTTATTGTCGAGGAGTCATCCTTGCCTAATGCAATGTATTAGAAGGATTTTCTAAGCTTCTTTACCTTCAAAAATTCAAATCACCCATTTAGCACAGAGCACTTGCACCTACTTTTTGGTCTTAACAATCTCCAAGCCACCCATTTCCAAGGGGGTACAACAAAGAGTCCAAATTATTTTATGGGAGTTGGGTCATTTGTCAAGATTAGCCCAAAAAATTACAAATTGATTTTTGAATTGGTCATAGGCTACCTTAAAGGCACTATAAGGAAAAGACCCTCTAGTGGAGGTTTTGGCGGAAGCCCCTATAAAAATAGCCCAAAAATTCGTTTATAGAGAAGGTGAGCGAGCAGAGGTTTTAGCGGATGTTTTTTTACGGTGCTTTTATAAATACCTAATGCACCGGTGCATTTTATACTACGAAAGCATCGGTGCTCTGAAAAATCGTGCACTGTGGTAGGGTTATTTAATATATATATA
>JZKD02S1183974.1:84141-101410 GCA_000966675.3 Picea glauca | reverse complement strand
AAACCTGAAGGTCGCTCAGAACCGACAGAAAAGTTATGCCGACCAAAAGAGAACTCCAAGAGAGTTCAAAGTGGGAGATCATGTATATCTCAGAGTTAGGCCCAGGAAGAGTTCCCTGCAAATGGGAGCTTGTGCCAAGTTGACACCTCGGTATTGTGGACCCTTTGAGGTTCTAGATAGAGTGGGACTTGTAGACTATAGGCTAGCACTTCCTCCCATAGTCAAAGCACATAATGTTTTCCATGTCTCATTATTGAAGAAATATGTACATGATGCTAACCATATAATTGATTGGTATGTGATTCAAGTGGAACTGGAGGGAGAATTTCTACCATAACCCCAATGCATACTGGACAGAAAGGAAACCCCACTTTGGAACCGAACCATTGCATAGGTCAAGGTGCAATGGAAACATTTTGGCCCAGATGAGGCTACATGGGAAATGGAGGATGGCATGAGACAGGCATATCTGATTTTGTTTACTCCTATACATGCATGTCATGTTGATAGATAAGAACATCGAGGATGATGTTACTTTAAGGGTGAGGGAATTGTAACACCCTGTTTCCCCCAGTTTGTAAAAATAACTATATTGGTCAAGAACTGTGGCAAACTCAGAAATGTGAATGTGTGATGTGAATGGACCTTGTGAAAAAGGTCGATGAATGTGAATAATATTATGAATATATATTGCAGGACTGCTGAGAGGGGATATGCTGAAAAAGAGACCACGATGGCTGGAGAAAGGTGGTGGAAGGAACCTGGAATGGTGGCGATAACTTCCACCGAAAAACCAATACCGTATTTGGACTTCACTAGCTCGGAGAACCAAGAGCGGCTCACTGGCCCTGAATTAAATGACTCGCCAGGATTGGTAGGTAAATGGCTTCTCATGAGTAATGAGGGATGGGGGGTGAACCGCCCATTTGTAGAGCCGTCAGGCATAACCAGTGCAAGGGAAATCGCGCCACACACAACCTTGCAAGAGGAAAAGGCGTGAGGGAGAAGCGAGAAGGGGGCAAACGAGAGGGAAGGAGGAAGAACTCTGGAGATATGCAGAGTGAGTGATAGCAGAGAAGAGGAAGAGTAACCCTCATTCTCGGTCACTGGAAAACTGAGACATAGTCTCGCAACATCGTGGTCTCAGCTCAGGGGTGGCTAGTGGTAAATCCGTTGGGAGTCACTGAGCCTACGGTTGGGTGGAAACGAGCACCCCTCTCAGCAGTTGCGATCACATCTGGTGTTATTTCTGATAAGTGTTTTACATCATGCATCTTGAAATTTATATGCTGACATGTATGCTCATAGTCTGTGTAGTTTAATGAATGGTTTGAGTATAAGACTGCCTGTGTGGTGTTTTGATTCAGAAATGGTGGTTGTATGCTTATAAAGTAAAGACTATGTATGGCTTATGTTTATAGATAGATTTATATGTATATACGCATATTGAATTTATTCAGACTTCAAGTCTGTTCTCGGGAAATCTATACCCTTATCCGTCTCAGGTAATACCCTGGATAGATCTCCCCATAGAGACAGCCTTCATAGAAAGCTCACCAAGAACCTGGAAAAGGATTTGAAGGCGTAAATCTTCGTAACCATGTACGAGGAATAATGATCCTCTTGAAATCATGAAATAGTAGCGTAGGGATAAGTATCGATCGATGAACGAGACCTCGTCAGAAGATCTGCGGTCATTCATGACCGTTAGATTAGAGGAAGAAACGAGGGTGTTACATGCCTTAACCCTTTTCCTTTATCTTCGTGAGAAGCGAAGAAATCAGGACCATAGATCCCCAAGGTCTGTGGGAGTATCTGGACCGTTGGTTTTTCCACGTCTAGGGAGCAGTGGGAGAGTGCACAGCGTGGGACAGATCTGAGCCGTCAGATCTTAGTTAGAAAATCCGATAGTCGTTGGATCTGTTAGGAGATGCATGAGGGTTAAGCCCTCGTGAATAGGGGCGAAAGTCCCGAAAGAGGAGTCGATACACAACGTGGGACAAATCTGAGTCGTCAGATCTTAGTTAGAAAACCCGATAGTCGTTGGATCTGTTAGGAGATGCATGAGGGTTAAGCCCTCGAGAACAGGGGCGAAAGTCCCGAAGGAGGAGTCGGTATCGGGGTTTCGGAGTTCGGGATTCCGGAAGTCCTGATGACAAGAGATTGGGACACTCCATGGTGGAAGTCTCGAAATAGATCTAGACCGTCCGATCTAGGGAGGATACATGTCGTGAGATTGGTGCCGAAGGGCATATTCTCCTTGTGCTCGCAAGTCCCGAAATCCCAACTTGTGTACTCCCGAAATGGCAGCGTGTGGTTAAGTCTCAATTAACGGACGAAATCCTTTTGAAGGATTCAAGGTTGGTAACAACCGTTAGATGTGGGGAAGGAACGTGGATGCTAGTACCTCAACCCCTCTCCACCTTTGCAAAGAAATGCACGAACGTGATCCTTTCGGAGGATCCAAGGTCTGTAATGACCGTTAGATTTGAGGAAGAGACGCAGGCATTAATTCCACGACCCCATTTTACTCTTACAAGAAATGAAGAAATTAGGACCGTAGACCCCATGATCCATGGAAGTACCTGGACCGTCCATCGGAGGGACACGTCGTTGTCGGTCGACGCTTCGGCGTTTTGTCACCTGGGAAACCAAAGGACAAGGACCCTTGTCCCCGCAAGTCGCGAAATCCCGATCACCGAAACCCCGAAATGGCGTGAGGTGTGAATGAGGTTAAGGAAAGTCGGGATTTGATCGTGACCGTTGATCATCCCGAAAATATCACGACCGTTGATCTTGGCTGAAGGTCGTCGCCGTCCATCGAAGGGACACGTGGTTGCTGGTAAGCACTTCGGCGTTTCGGCACCCAAGAAACCAAAGGGCAAGAAACCTTGCCTTCGCAAATCGTGAAATCCCAATACCCGAAATCCTGACGTACTTGGTAATAGAAAAGAGAAGTCCCAGAGGGATCTGGACCGTCCATCAAGGGAGACGCGTGGTGAGCGGTCAGAGTTCAGGGAAAGTCCCTAAATCCCGTGGACCATTGGATCCACACTATCAAGGACCGTTGATCTCCTACATGGATCCCCATACCGGATTTCAGAGATTTGCATGACATGAGTTTTTGGGATCGTTGTATCTCGAACCCCCGGGCACCGAAATCCCGAAAGGATCCAAACCGTTGGATCATGGAAGGCTTACAGTTGTTGATCTCTCTTTGGAGGGAAACCTGGGAGACTTCGTGGTTTTCGGGGATTTGAATGGGAAAGGAAGAAGTCATTCATCGCGATTTCCCGAATCGCGAAAGGCCGGCAAGGGCTTTGCCATTTTAAGCACGTGGTCACGGAACGTGGTCACGAGGACAAGACCCAAACAGGAAACTTGTACTCGCTAGCCCTTTCGGGGTTCGACGCTTCATTGTGTCGGAGTTTGCAAAGTCGAAAGACTCGACGCTCTGGTAGCGTTGAGCCACGAAGAGCGAAAAGACTCCATACTTGTTTGGCCTGTGGTCGTGACCCACGATCACATGGAGGTGGACAAGGAAGGAACTAGCCTACGCTAGACCCCTGTAGGTATTTCGGGGATTCTGATCCTCGAGAATTCGACGAAATTTTTTTATTTCCGTAGTGGGTATGTGATATCATCATGATGTTTATTTTTATTAAATGATCTTTCTAAATCTTCACAATCTAACAATTATATTTCGAAATCTTCACATTAATGTCATTGTAAGCTTAGTTATTATTTTTTAAACTAGAATCGCATTAATATATTGTTCTTTAAAAACATGTTAGAAATTTAATTTTTAAATTATAAACCACATTTTTATATAATCTTACTTTTAAATATACAAAATACATGAACATAAACTCAGTTTTTGAATCATCATGTTAACATATCATAAAAAAGGTTGTACTATTAAACATGCATATCAATCATAGTATTACTTCTAATATCAACATAGATTATTAGAATAAATAAGAAACTATGTAAATTAAAATATTACCATTCAATATCTAAACATGTTGCCAACTATAAAATTATATGTTGTTGCATATATATGTAATTAAAAAAAACAATTAAATAACTCATGCATGGTTTAAAATATTCATAACTCAAATGCTCAAGCAAGGAGATACAATGCAAATCTTAAAATTTCCCTATGAGATTTAAGGATCAAAGTCATATCACTAACAAAAGTGTTTTATACAAGTGCTTGAGTGTGTTTTATACAAGGGTAAGAGGATTGTTAACAAATGGATAGATGTCACCTTCACGACACATCAAAATTCTAACACTATTGTGACAACGAAACAATGTTTTGGAAAGCTCTTTTTTAGGTCTCAATGCTTCAATAACATGTTGGTAAAGGGTCAAACTTCTAATAGCTTGAGGCCTTTCTGGTCCGAACCAAAAAAAAAAAACAATTTCTCAAATGTGTATTTTGGCAATCACTGTTAATATTAAATTCTTAAATACTTCAAACTTGACATATTTCTCCTACAATGAAAATACTTTTCTATCATTTTAGTTAAATGGTAGCATTGTCATTAATTGTTCCAAGATGTTGAGAGTGGTTTCAACATCATAAAACTTTATATAAAGAAAATATAATTTCATATCCCATTAAAAATTCAACTGGTTTAACATTTTTTAGGATTTCACAATTGGAAATACTTAGTTTTAAGTGTAAAAACCTTTGCGAATCTTACCAATTATATAAAATGACAACTATAAAATGTTTGGCGAAACTTTTCTAAAAACATGTAGTTACGACTTTATCATGAAAATAATTCTTAAAATTTTATATTAAACATGCAACGACATATAAATATCTTCAAATAATAATATAAAATTATATTTTAGTCAATCATTCTATGCAATCACAAATAATTTGAAATACAAACACATTACACATCAAACTAACTGTTAACCAACTAAAATTGTTCAAAGATTTGTTATAATTAACTTTCAATTTCCTCCATCACAAGATGAATAAAAAAAAAATACAATTAACGAAGTAAAGATAACAAAAAGATACAACAACAATATAAATGATGAAATAAAACATGTACATATCATTCTTTGTTGTCATCACCTTGATTATCTTCCTCACTGGCATGATAACATTGTTGTTCTCAAAAATATGTTTTGTTCTAGGTTCATGTCTTAATACGAACCATCAATCCCTATCCAACACATCTAGGTAAACAAACACTTAGTTGCAGCGTTTTGGGAAAACATAAGTCTCATTGGCTTCATCCCATATCTTTCTAGATTTGATACATATCAACCCAATATCACGATCTTCCTTTACATTATTCCAATCAAAAGTGTCCCGCCACTTGCACCTAAAAATAAAACATTGGAAATAAGATAAGTCATCTCGAATGATCTCTTGTATCTTTCCAACGTAACCTAACTTCCCCCATATTAAGCTTTGATCATGGTGGTTAGCACAACTTTTTAGATAATCAAAATACAAATAAAATCTGAAATTACTAAAGATGGAAAGGGAGAAATACACGATGAATTTTGAGCAATATGGAATGGGATGGTATTTGAAGAATTAGCCATTTGATATTATAAGCTTTTTTCCTTGCATTTGAGCAAAATCAACAATATTTTTTTAAGAATAAGGTGACTTTAAGTGGAAAATGTATACTATGAAGAACTGCAAGTCATGTGGATTCATCCTAAAATGTAATTGAAGATGAATATACTATTTTGTGTGCAAATAAAAATTTAGATAACTTTTAAAGCATATCGGTGTGCTTCTTTAAACAAAACACACCGGCACATCTATAACAATATAAAGAACCTGACGTTTAATTACTAACCACACCGGTTCTCAAGATTTCAAATAAATAAAAAAGAATTATATGATATCGATGCTCCAAACAAATTTAGCGCACCGGTGCTTTGTTTAACCAAACGCACCGGTGCGTTATATTAATAAACGCGCTGGTGTTTTAAAAAACTTAAAAAAAATACGTGACTTTGTTTTTTTTAAATTGAAAAATGAACGGGAATTTATTTTTGAAAAAACTAATTTCATAAAGTCCTTTAAATGGTAAGAAGTTATTCACTATCTCATTATTTTTCCAAAATTTACAGGGGAAAGATTTGCAAGAGAGATATGCAGGGGAGCACTGTGGAGAAGCATAATACTTTAGAACAACACAATTATTCAGAAGATCAGAATTTGAAGGGTATGGTGATTCACTCAAAACCCTTTTGGAGCAAAAAAATTATTCAGAAATTCAAAATTGGAAGGGTTTTGTGATTCACTCAAATTCTACATAGTAAAATTTTTAAATTTTACTGTTGATTTTAATAATAATTTTTTTTACAATTTCTATCTTTATTTAGATTTAATTAAAATTCAGATAAAGAGAAAAAAAAATTAAAATTAAAATTCATATTTACCTTAAGCCCTTGATTTTTATTGCTTATTTGACTGCAAAATTTCACCTTAGGGTTTAACTCCCTCTATCACTTCACAATTATGTATTTTCATTTTAGGCATTCTAGATTTAATGGGTTTGTGTCATTACACTTTATTTTTATTTTTGTAGATGGAACTTGAAGAAGAGGAAAACAATCGAGGAAATCAACAAAACATTAGGCCAAATAACCCAAGTTGTGGAAGTAGCTCTAGCACTGACAACAGTTCTAGCGAAAAATGATGATCAATATATTTGGATATCAATGCAAGATGTTGTATTTTTTGAAATAATTGTATGTGAAAATTAGACATTTTGTTTAATGTAGTGGACATAGTGTCCCAATTGAAAGACAAGGGGTTACCAATAAGTGTGCCATTTTGTATGACAAAGAGTCTCTTATTCATATATAATAAAATGTGTTTTATTTTATTCTATTGCGTTGTCCAATGCTGTTGTGAAATGTTACATCGTTGATTAAATATATGGATGATTAAATATTATAATGAAGAGATGCGAAATCTGATGATATGAAAAATAATCCAAACACCATATCTAAATGCACTACTCAAAATTTAATTTATATGAATATTAAATTACAAGATATATGTCAATTTTTTTATGAACAATGGGATTAAAAAATAACAATAATTGCATTGTAATAGGTCGATGTTTCTAAAAAGAGAAAATGAACACATGTGTGTTTAATGCTAAAAAGAATTGATGCGATAATAAAATGTGCACTGGTGCTATAATACAATGAACCAAAACTGATCACAATACTATTTTAACAACAACAATTATAATAATAAAAATTGGTCTTCCTGTGCGTTTAATTAAAACGATGCATCAATGCTTTTGTATCAGAATTTCGCATCGATGCATTCTAAATTTCATGCACCGTTCAGGTTTGTCTTGTAACGCACCAGTGCATGGTATCATAGATTCGACTGGTGCACTATTATTATTAAAGCACCAATGCGTTTTTATTTAGAAGAGCACTAATGCCCCAATATTTGTTTGACTGCCTGGGTGTTTTCGATGAAATGTAAGCACCGATGCTTTAAGTTTGAGAATGCAATACAAACAATTCTCAATTGTTTCTACAGTAATACAACCCTCACTATGGTGTCAAAACATTTACTTTTATCATCGTACCAGCTTTCCCATCCCAGAGAAAAACATAATACACAACAAGAAAAGAGTTAAGGGTTCTCCCCTTTTTCCAACTCCTTCTACACAACCTGAGACTTTCCACCCGACTGAGTTATTTCTAAGGCCCCACTACCTTTTCTTACATGGTTTGAACCAAGCCAACTCAATCAAACATACTCATTTATTCATTCTTCCTTTTCCAGTTGTACTTGTTCTTCATGGCTTCTCATCTAAGACCTACAACTCTATAAGAAATATTGAGTTCTTAGGGTGGGAAAAGTGTTCCTCCTTTTTCCTTTTCTTTTCTTTAGCAATTTACTCCCTGTTGGGATCCACCTGCTCTTTTCCTTGAGCATCCTTGGTTAGGCATCACCCTAACCTTTTTAGATACCTCAGCATGCTTTAATGACAATCTTTTTGTTCATAAATGATCATGAACCTGTGCATCCTGCACATTATATTTTTAGTTAGTCAGAATGGTCAACATTCATTTATTAGTCTTCTATCCATACATGATGTTTTCAAAATGTAATTCATGATTCTTATATACATGTATATATATATATACACATAAGATTTTAGCTCACTACTTAATTCTCGACAATGATTAAGGTTGTGACTCTGTCCTCCTAACCGAGTCCTTACATAGTTCATCCACTGGAAACCCCTTCAGCATCCAATTTCCTTATTACATATCCATCACTATTTGTGTTGGCCTCAACCTTGAGTTAACTTTAGTTGTTTACCAAATGTTCCATAAGGAATATAAACATGTATCTTTGTCATGCATCCAAATTATGCATCCACACATATTATGTTTTTGTTACTTACATCCATGATGTACTTAACAATATGTATAATCATAACCCTGTGTGTAGCTGCCCTAGGTATATTTTGCAACTCGCATGCCTCTTTTTATTAAAATCATTTAACTCATGATTGTTCACAGTCATTATCATGTGCTCTTAAAAGGCATAATTATTTGCCTCTTATCATAACAACAGAACAATCTTGCTCCCTTACTCTTTCATCTATTTATATTAGTCTTTCCTGAGGGAACGAAACACGTTCCCCTCAAGCTATCATTCAAAACAAAACTTTCATGACTCTTCAAAATGGACCCAACCATGCATCCATGGTATTCATTAAACTTTGGCAAGTGAAATTCTTGCCTCACATTTCATTCATCAAGGTAGTCATATTGTGCCTTTTGTATGCATATATTCATACATCATACACGTGCATCACTTGCACCTGTAATATCATTAATACCCAATTGGTATTAATATCGATCTTTATGTCAAGAAGTCTCAAAATCCATTAAACCCATGTACTCAAACATATACAAACATAGCCAAACATTCATCATGCAATCTCATTGCTTGCCCCCTTTCCATGTCATACATGCACATGGACATACTAGACTTCCAGATCCTCCTCCCAAGGATATTGTTGCCATCCTTAAGACAAGCCTCATAGAGACACTCAACATTGAGCTTCCCTCTCAATTGAGGGCTTGCAATCATATTATTATTTTAAGCATGTATACACATATATGTAGGTGCATCTCTTGCACCCCTTTTACATTGATATTTTAGTTTTAATATTAGTGTTCTTTAGTGACAAATTATAGTCACTCATATGACTAGTCTCACAGTCATAAGTCATACTGATGTTGCCCCTTCTACATGGAAATAACAAACAAGGGTCACCTTTTTCCTTTCCACTGTAAAAACCTTCCATAATTCAGAATTCAGATGGGTAGTTATTGTGTCACTCAAGGTAGTAAGATAACCACTTCTAGTCTCTTCTTCATGCCTAATTCACTCTTGGTCAACAAATCTTTACAATCGAATCTCTTCCTAAAATCCCTCTTATAGCTATCTCAGTATACCAAGCCATATTCATATGGCTACCATCCACCTCTGGATGCCAATATGGTCCACTGGTCATACAAATGTGTTTCACACCTCCTTAATCAGACCTTACATTGGTCTCTCATAAATCCTTACAGTCCTATTGTATTAAGGCAATAGGCTGCAACATTGTCAACTTTTCATTCTTGCTTTTAACTCTTGTTGTCATAAGGTCATCCTCATCTAAAAGGTCCACTAGTATACCATACCTTACAACCCACCACAGGTTATAACATGTCTAAGTTGCATGTTTAATATTTTTCCACATGCATTCTAGATTATCCTTTTGCACCAATCATTTCACCTATGTTTGTAGTGCAGATATGTTCCAAAACATCTATCAATAGTAGCAGGTTTCATTCCTCGCTTTGGTAGAGGGTTAACTAAGCCTCTTGGGAATGGGTAAGATAGGGTGTCATCTCTTAAAGTCCTCCAATAATATTTTTTTTATACTACTCGTGCACGAGTTCAAGCAGGCCAAGTGTTGTTTCCATGCTCTGATACCAATTTGTAACACACACGACCCCTAAATACTCTTTTAAGGGATGGGACATAAATTTTGTTTTCCCTAAACCATGTCACATCCTCTTCCGGGATCTCCATCATGTTCTACTCGTTTAGATCTTTCCAACCACTGTCTTCACGCTCCAAACTCAGCTCGTGATTGGAAGAAATGCCCCTCCACCGTCCTATGGGCCATGGAGAAGTGAGAACAGAGACATCCGCAAGTGGGTTTCAGCAGATTGGATCCACACCAACAAGGTCGTGTCATACAATTTTTTTTGTATAGTCATTGTGCAGGTGTATGCAGGTTTCAGTGGAGACAGACACATATATGTGGGTTTTCTTAAGGAAATGCATGTACATATCGGAAAACATGAAAGTCGGGGTCGTACAACATACTAGGAGTTGCTAGGGTTTGCAAGTGTTGTCTATAGTTTTCTGTATTTCTTTGTGGGACATTTTCCTAGTAAGAGAGCCCTTGTAAGATTTGAATTTATTTGAATGATAAACTTAGTGTGTTGTGTGTGAGATTTTGGTTTCCAATATTTCTTCTGCTATTTATTTGAGTTGATTATTTCAGCAAGTGTATTTTAGTTTTTGAGCTGCTAATTTTATTTACAACAAGGAAATCTCTAGATAACAAAGTACCTAGTTGTCAGGATTAATGAATTTCAACACATGTGACCCAAGCGCTTATGCCACAAATCTGTCGAAATTTCTTCTTTTGCAATAACAACCACATCTGATTTTTCTACTAATTCTCTTAATGTATACAATGTCCCTGTCTTGAATCCTCTAGACATGATCATCACCCTTGCCTAATTTTCTAGCCACTTTTTCCAAAAATTGTCGAGCATCCTTCATCATCCAATCATCCTACAAAGATCAAACTCATTCACATCTCTGGAACATGCGTAATCTATTCTAATAAGATATGTTTGTAACACACCCGACCCCTAAATACTCTTTTAAGGGATGGGGCATACCTTTCATTTTCCCTCAACCATCTCACATCCTCTTTCTGGGATCTCCATCACGTTCTGCTCGTTTAGAGATTTCCAACCATTTTCTTCACGCTCTAAACTGAGCTCAGGATTGGAAGAAATGCCCCTCCACCATCCTTGGGGCACTTATTAGTCAAGGGCGATGTGGCATCCATGTGGGTCCATCTCATACATGTCATCCAGAATTTCCCGAAGTCCCGGAGCTCCCAGCACTCCTGTATCTATCGTGGAGATCCATCCACCATTATTTTCGACAGTGTATCTTCCTCCTCGTTAAGGCATACGCCTAAGGATAGTTTGGCATTCGATGCTTCGACACCGAGCGCCCCTTTCTGTCTACGCATGAAACCTCCCAGAGTCTCGAACTCCCAAAGTCTCATAAGCTTGCCATGTGGCTCCGACCCTTTTAACTTATCCTTAACACCACGCTCCAAACCTCCGAAGTCCCAAAGTCTTGGACTCCTGAAGGACCCACTCTCGCACGTGGAGTAGTACTGGATATGAGGGAAAATACAAGTGGGTCCCTCGTGCTCCTCTCGCCAAATCGACCAAGCAGTGAGTGCCAGGTGTGATATGAGGACAAGGCAATGATAACATGTGTCCCCTTCAGAGGGTGACATGTGTCACATGTTAATGGGCACATAGGGTCTGTAATACGCACAAATCCAAGAGACACATGGCTTGTCAAATGTGGGTCCATGTCACCCCAGGTGATGTGAGCATGCCACGCCACCTCAGACTGAAAGCCTTCCAAACCCTCCGATCTCACGACCAAGATGTGTCCATGTAGACCATGGGATCTACGACCTCCGTCGTTTCACAACTTCGGCGTTCAGGGGTTTCATGGTTTAATCCTCCCCTTACTCTCGGAGTAGGTCAAAGCCGAATTGACCATGGACTAGATCCAACGATCAGAGAGGGACCCAATGTGTCCTCAAATCAACGGTCCTCGTCACTTCGACCTTCAGGGGTTTGGTCGTGTAGTCTCTAGCTTTCTCCCGGAGTAGGTCAGCGTCGAACTGACCACCATCTAGATCAGACGATGACGAGTGGTCCCAAAAATCCTCCAGATCGATGACTCTCGTTAATTCGAGACTCCGACGTTCAGAGATTTTAACGCTACAACAGCTCCATTCTCCCAAAGTGGGACTTCGTCGAAGTACCATATGAGAAATCCTCCACTGGTTGATCGAACGATCAAGAAGGATCCCCATCGGACTCCTTAGATCAATGACTAACCACGTTTCGGGACTCTAGCATTCAGGGGTTTTGGGGTTGTGAAGTTATGAAGTTGAGACATTTTGAAGTTTCGAACTCCCGTAGCTCTGAAGCTAATAAGAACTTAGAACCATTCGGGCTAACGCAAGGTTCCTAGACCTTAGTCACATGGATCCTCCGAAAATCATCGTGGGTTACACGCTTAACTCTTGGCTGGGAATTTGTTAAGGTCGTGGGCACGAGCCCTTGGTCACTTAGGTGAAAGGTCTGAAGGATATGACCCTCGGTTACATCTTACAAGCGTTATACCTCATGAGCTTAACAGACCCCTTTTCTCAAGAGGTCCAAATGACTGGAAGGGTAAATATGCACGCATGAATATTGGGCCCATGGTTAGCGAAATCACAGTTCCTTTCCTTTAATTTGAGCCACTACAGGAGGCTCTAGTACTTACGTGTACAAATCATATTCGACCATATAGGTCCTTAATTGCTTAAATACGCAATCAAACAAAAGATAAAGGAACACAATCTAACCATCAAGTAAACATCCACATATCCCTAAAACATTCACAGGATATCCAACTTTGTTTTATTGTCACAGTTCAGTTTTGTAGGGTATGAGAGTACTTATCTAATACAAAATGCAGCCAACTAACTGATTGTGGGTGTGTGTCTTTCCACCCAACCGTAGGCTCAAAGACATTCAATATTAGCGCTTTGGCCACCCCCGTGCCAAGCCATGATATCACCAGGGAAATTTCTTCCATTACTCAGAGATCCTTTCTCTGTCATAACATCCCTATGAGATTTATCAGATGCTTCCCCAGCATCAAGCTCACGACCTTCCTCTTTTCTTCTGCATATCAGGGTCGTGCGCTCCCCTCTGTGTATGCGCTCTTGTCTGGTGTCTCTCCTACTCTCTGTAGAGCCTTCCACACACGCATGTCCTTGAATTGTCTGTGTGTATCGTTTTCTATCTCCTTTCCCAGGATGGTTCTCAACTTATCCTGTTCCTTCTGTCATAAGGAAACTCGGGTCAGCCTAGGATTGCAGGACTCTGTGGTACTTTGGGCTGACAGCCTCCTGTCTCCTCAGCCAGACCATGCTTCCATTCATGGGGGTGGTTGATTATTCAACCACCAGTCCTTCCTTCATTAATTGATTCCTCTCCTTGGGATCTCGAGGGGGTTTAGTATTTCCAACATGGGAAAATTTGGAGTCATTTTACATAGTGAACCATTTCTTATAGTTTTCTCATTCTTTCCCCTAGTGATATCATGGCCAATACTTCAAGGCTTCACCCCCACAGTCAGTCGTTGGCAATCTAAACAAAATACATTTACATCGTTACCATGCCATAGCATGGTAATCCTAATTAATGATTAATTACAAGTTGGGGGAAACAGACGTATTACAATGTTGTTTGTCCTTTGTCTTGATCTAGACATCTCCCACTCCAACAATGTTCCAAAAGTGATTTTTTCCCAAGTGCAATTTACCATAATCACCATAATTATATGCCAAAAGAAACTATCTTTGCTTGGGGTTACATGGTGAGATTCTCTTGAGTCAAGAATCCAATAAATTCTATAGCTGGAGGTATATAAACACACAACTTCCATTGAAACAATAACCAAAACCTCATTATCTAAAACTACATCAGTAGTCTCACCTTCATTTGTGCTTGCTGATTTTTTATTTGTCCTGACTAGTTTTTTATCCTTGTGTTATTGCTTTCAGATTCAACTCTCCTTTTTCAAGTGTCTTGGTTTTTCATAGTGATAAAAAGTGATCCCGCCTCTTCTAGATTTTGATCTACCTGTCAACCTTGAACACCCTTTACGGTTTTGATCAATTTTTCTACCGCGATCAGCTAGAGTTAAATATTTTCCTCCTTGGTTTTTTGTAATTGATTTAGGTCATAGATCTTCATTCATTAAGTTGTTGCTAACATCATCAAACTTCATGGTTCCTGCAGGTGCCAAAGTGCTCATAGTTATAATTAGGTTCTCGTAGTTGTCCGACATCAAGCACATTAGTAAAATGGCTCTAATCTCATCATCGAAAATGATTTTAACATAGGCGAGTTGGATGGTAATTATGTTGAACTCATTTAAGTGGTCCGTTACTAAAGCACCCTCCTTCATCTTGAGATTGTATAATTTCTTCATCAAGAAAACATTATTCGATGTCATGTTTTTTTGCATCTTTTGCCATAGACCTTCTTCTATCTTTTCTCTAACCACATTAAAGTAGGCATTATTTGCTAGACATTGATATATTGTGGCAATGACCTTTCTTTATAGCTTGATCCAATCTTCAGTTGCCATCAATGAGGATTTATTTTCTACTCCCTCAATTGGGAAATATTGATCCTTCAAAATCAATATATTCTCCATATGTGATTTCACAAGGAAAAATTAGTCATGTTCAACTTGTCCATGCCACTCAGCCACATTGTCTCCATACTCAACGGGACCCAACTCAATCAATAATTGAGCGAGTTGTGCTCAATTAAACCTCACTTACACCATAGACCTCAAAGCCTCTGTGTACAGGTCACATAAGCTGAAAAACCCTCATCCTTAATCCTTCATCTTTGTTGCAAGGTACTAAAATTATAACTTCTCCGTACAACCAAATGCACTGACTAGAGAATGGAAGCCTCTCGCTTGGTTGAATCATTGTTCAACGACACTTTCAGTGGATCAGATCTCCTCGACCAGCTCTGATACCAGCTATTAGGGTTTGATTTGCTAATCATCCACAAGAATAGAGTTGGTGATTCTCTACAATTGCCCAACACTAATTCCCAAGGAAATCGCCCACTCAATTCTAAGTTAGGGCTTATGTGTTTGGGATCTCCCAACAAGTATGAAAATCGGGCTTCTCAAATCACCCAGTGTAGCTCGACCAAAAGTCTCACAACAAATCTCTCCACACTAATAAAACGCAGTTAGAGAAAAGAAACAAGAAATGGATGGAATATAACTGATAATACTTTTAATTTGTCTGGTTTCTTACAACATACAAATGGAAAAGAATCTACATATATATATAGATTTGATTCATAGTTGAGCATATCGATCCTTCAAAGACCTAAAAATCCAGAATACATACAATCCAGAAATTTCTGGGCATCAAGCGAAACTTTTGGGCATCTCTATACATTCCAAATCAAGCTGAAAAGTTTTGTCATTTAATATCCTAACTACTATGTTTTATTTTGTTGGCGATAACATTTCCCACAGTTTCTAGAGAGGAGGGTAAATTTGGCTTCGCAATTAACACTACAATGAAAAAAGCCGAACCGTTGACCGTCTCCAATCAAAATACACTTAACATGGCATCAACATGTAGTTCATAAGATAATTAACCAGATATATATATAGATGAACGTACTTTGCAAAACAAATTGACAGATATAGAAGAGAAATAAGAAAATGCAACATAACAATTGGCGATGGCATGACAACAATATTGAATTGATTAATTACTGATTGGCTTGTATAGATGATAAGTGTGAATGAAGCATGATTGAGGTTATCCCTTGCCCAAGAAATATCCCTTGCTTCCAGCATTTGCAGATTATTAAGGTCATGTTATACATTAATCCAATCCAGCAGTTAATATTAACCTGACTCAGTTACATGAAATAAATTGGCACTGGTTGATTGTTGCATCAACAATAATACTCACTGTGGGGATGGCAGATGCTACACACGCAAAGGCATGGGATGGTGGATGATACGTATGTAATTGCAACTACCTGTGTGGATGGGGATGGAGGATGCTACACACAAGCATGGAAGGGAAATTGTTATGCGAGTAAATGGGGCAATCATTGAGAGCGTCTCATCTATCAACACATACATACCTCTGATATAGTTGATGCTCTCCATCATCGCTTGCAGAACCTCAACCGATGAGAAAGAGAAACGGCTTCGAGGTGGACATAAGAGGTTGGGTCGAGGATGTGTGTGTCCTATCACTTTGATTTTAGTAATGGAGATATGTGCAGCAACAATGGATGTTGAAGTACCACATTCACATCCATTAAAATACTGAAACCCACTTTATTTACAATGAACCGTGAAGATTTCCTGCCTACCTACCATCCAATTCGCTAATGGTGACATCGTTTATGGAAGGAACCAAATGACTCTGTGGAGAGGCAAACGACACAGATGATGCGGTGGCAGACTGCTGAGCCCCACTGCTAGAGCTGCCGGCTGTGGATCCGCCGTGGCTGCTCTCACTACTTTTCACAAATGCGGGCTTTGTTGGATTTGCTAATGTCACAGAAGCGCTGGAGATCATCAATATAACATTAGATATAAATGGACGGAGGCCTGCATCAGCTTGCGTGCATAGAAGCGCAACCTGAATGCATCTTAAAACTTGCTCCTGCCTGCGTGTTTCTGTCAATGTCGAATCTATCATATTTGGAAGACAACCTCGCTTGTATAATCTCCATGCCTGCATCACATCCAAGGCAAATGCATACTCACTTAACATTTCCATTATCTGCAACCAATGTTGCTCACACACAAAAAAGCATTGGTGAATTGAAGTCTCACCCATTCTAATAGGCTTTGCATTTCATGGGGAAAATTTGTCTCGCTGTTTTTCCTTCCACTTACAATCTCAAGGACTAGCACTCCAAAACTATAGACATCAACCTTTACAGATAGTTGCCCCCGCATTGCATACTCTGGCGCCATGTAACCGCTGCATAATCCAACGAAAATTTCTCCAAATAAATGGGGTGTTTAATGTGGCTAAATCCCACGATTGCATAAATATGAACTGTTCATAAATTGAATTAGGGAAGGGTAGAGGGGAATATTCCTACTATGTCCCTGCAACTCTTGTGTGGATATGAGTCTCGTCTTCAGAAAATAGTCTTGCTAACCCAAAGTCTGCTATCTTGGGATACAATCCCTCATCAAGCAAAATGTTGTTTGCTTTAATGTCTCTATGAATGATTCGCAACTGTGAATCCTCGTGAAGATAAAGAAGAC
>JZKD02S1183974.1:13836-34903 GCA_000966675.3 Picea glauca | reverse complement strand
ATGAGTTTTATGCAAGTGGGGTGGCAGTATGAGACGATAGGAAATGGGTCCAATTTTCTCTTGGATTCTGAATGGTCCTATAAATCGAGGTGACAACTTTGTCCCCTTCCCGAACTGTATGGTACTCTTATTAGGCCTGATACGAATGAAAACCTAGTCTCCCACTTCATAACTTCAGTCGGTCCTGTGTGCATCCGCATAACTTTTCTGCCTATCCTGTGCTTCCTTTAGTCTCTTCCTAATTTGAATCACCTGTTCCTCCATCTCTTGAATCAATTTTGGCCCAAGTGTTACTCGGTCTTCCAGTCTATCCCAACTCAACAAAATTTTGCATGGCCTTCCATACAAAGCTTCGTAGGGTGGCATTCTGATGGAGCTATGAAAACTGTTATTGTAGGCAAACTCTACCAATGGTAGGTACTTATCCCAATGGGTTTTATTATCCATGACATATGTTAGTCTCTAATTTTGTCTTGGTTTAGTGAGAAACCCTTGTCCTAAAACCTCCTTATGCAGTCTTCATTTTTTGTTTTCAATTGTTTTCCATTTTTAGATTTTTGGTATTTCATGGCTTGCATTATAGTCTTTGATGATTTATTTAAGTTTGATTATGAAAAGACATTGTTTAAATTAGGGTCTCTCCTTTATGTCATTTGGATTTCAAATTTTCAAATTGTCAAACGCGCTACGGGAATAAGCCTATTCTCGTAGAGCCAAATAATTATTCCATAACTTGCGCCTGCTATCCCGATTTAGTTATGATGACATGAATCATGAACTAAGAGTTTGTATTCTCCCACGAAAGCTTGGCAATCATTTCCAAATCCAACAGTTTTGGAATATAATTGTTGTGTACACGCCCAGAGTTCATTTCAAAATCACCCATTGCTTGATGATCATTATATGTTACCTGTTTCAGTTGGTTTAATTCAAGCTTGTAGGGAGGAATGGAGATATCCATTCAAAGTAGCACGATACACTAACAAGTGTAGGTGGTGAATTTGGAACCTGAGGACGATAGTTGCAGAATTGGGTTTAATGGCGCCAAAGAGGAGCGGACAGGTTGCTAGAATAGAACTAGAAGGAGTCGAACTTCTTGAGGCCTATCCTCATATGGCCCAAAGGTTCAAGGACATCGGATGGTTTGAGTTTCTCACCATGTTTTAGGGTTATGATCAGCGGGTTTCCATGGAATTCACTTAGAATTTCGATGGTCACGAGGTCGAAATCGGTAAGATGTTGATGCTAGTCACAGAGCAGACTATAGCTAAAGCATGCAGGCTTGTGGTTGGAGGGGAAATATGGTGGAATAAGGAGCACGTGGTTACTAAATTTGTAAATCAATTTCTCCTTCCAGATAAGCAAAATCTAGATTGGAGAAGGGGAATACCTCGTAGCTTGGTTTGACCTGAATAACACACAACTCTGGTGGTGATTCATAGGTACATCACCTACGAAGGAAGGTTTTCATTGGTCTACATCTACCATATCAGAATACTAACGCATCTAAATGGTGATTACTCTTTAAATCTTCCTTATTTTCTGCTTAAAAGTTTGACAAAATTGTTCAAGAAAGTACAGTCAATCTCCACTAATGCTAAAGGCAGTTGTTTCATCAAGTCCTGATGAAAACCCTAGTCATGTCTTCCCTGAACGAATTACAAAATCCCTAGAACTAGCTGGTGCAATCCTTAAAACCTATCACTCAATCCAACAAGCATAAAAAGGGCAGAGGGAAGAAGATCATTACACAGACCCTAAATATTTCTGATGAAAATCCTATGAAAGATGAGTCTTCTGATATCAAGGTAACTAAGAAAAGCAGAAGTAAGAGGCCTATATGGGAGCCTGAAAATGAAATGCTTCAGATGAATATGTTAAAGGAGAAACAGAATCAGATAATGATCTCGCTGCTCAAACTACAGTCAAGTCTGAAATGCCATTGACCAACAAAAGGAGCATTGCAATCAAAGGAAAAAAGGGTAAAGGTATGTGTATGTCACAGAAACCTCAAAGGAATTTGACTAGGGTTACTAATAAGTATAGGCTTAATTCAAAAGAAATGTTCAATCCATCAATCAAAGAAGAAACACCGTAATCATAGAAGATGACTCTGAATATGTTGAAACAAATACCAGGAAAAGAGCAAAAAAGACCCCATTACCCAAGAAATCTGTCAGAAAAGGTAAGAGAATACTTACACCACCTACAGGCCCTGTAACGAGAGCTTCAACCAGATTAGAAAAAGATAAAGAGATGGTTGAAGACATCGGTGAATTCCCTGAAGAAAAACAGGATTACTTGGTAGACTTAGATTACTTACTAGATGTACCTGGAGCTTTAGATTAATCAAGTTCTGAGGAAGAACATAGCTCAGAATTGATCTCAAAATACCAGGTTAAAGCCAAGGAACCTAGTGTTTCCTTAGACTTGAATGAAACTGCACCTTCTGAAGAATTCTCAGGATTCAGAGTTAAGATAAAAACTGATAAGGAAAAGATTAAGGAATTTCAGAAAACAATAAAACAATTGAATAAGGAGAAGGTGCAAATAGAATAGTGGAATGCTCGTTAGCAAGAAAGGATTCAAGATTTTAAAAAGAAGAAGAAAGAGAAAAGGACATTTCTTAAGAAACTCAGAGAAATTAATTTCAGACTCTACTGGCACAATGTTGTGCTAACCACAAATCTCAAGCAGAAAAACGCCAAAGCCATTGCTGTGATTATATCCTAAACGTAACACGAAAATTTGTTACAATTTTGTTTAAATGTTCTCCAGGAAATATGGCAAAAGATTATTTGTTTTGATTAGTGTAATGCTAAGACTTTGATCTGTTTTACTAATTCAAACTAAATCCCTATTTTGAAGAATCAAATGTAATGCTGGCAATATTCATTATATCAAGCTGTTGAGCTGCGAACTATTTTGGAGGGTAGAAGCTCGTTTTGAGAGAATTTCTTTAGGAGTTAGATACTTTTTTATTTTAGTCATTAAAGGTTGTACAAGATAATAGGATCTGGAAGTTTCTCTAGATATTTTAAATAGACAGAAGAGAGACCAGGTTCTGGTCGAAAAATTGGAGATCGAAAGAAACTTTTTGTGGAGCTTATTGTAAAGGAATTATTGTTCAGTTGAAACTTAATAGCAAAGTCATATGGATGGTTAGACCTTCTTTTTCTACTCTGTTATTTCATTCTTCATGCTTGAATTTATTATTCAAATTGCAATGCTTTTTGGTTCTTGAATGTTGATTTATACAATGAATATTTTGTTGCAGAGATAATTTTCAAGTATTGATTTCAAGTTGATACTCCTGTTTATTTATAATATATTGATACTAAAATTTTGTGAAGTTGAAAAATTGAAGACTTCACTTTCCTTTTCTTGAATTGGTTTACTCCTCTATGTACCTACCTATTATTCAGCCAATGGGATATGCAATGTTTTTACCTTGATTTTCATACCATGATGTAAACTTGACCCTGTTTTTAACCACTATTAAAAACCAAATCATAAAACCCTAAAAGATACTTTACAATAAAATCAATGATGCCCTAGCTTGCCCTTACCAGTCGAGTGCAACTTTAGGGACTAACATTTTTGGCGCCGTTGCCGGGGACGAAGAAACGAAGATATCTTCCCTGGGGAAATGACAAGTTTAGATTTAGTTCTTGATGGTGAACAAGATTTTGGACATTTTCTAAAGACTGTGATTATTCACCTGGTGACTCCTCTGTGGCAGTTCTGGCTCCTAAGAAAGAAGGGAAAGGACCTAAAATTCCTAAAAATCCTCCACAATCAAATAAGAGACCAGTAACAAGGAAAAATCCAGATCCTGAGCCCATAGCAGCAGTGCTAGATCCTGAAAAAATACTAAGAAAGCCTAAAGTTCTTCCTGGTCAGTATTCACATTCAAAAGGGAAATCATCTTCAGAAAATTCTCAGGAAGAATCTTCTGAAATCATTAAAACCCAAGCAAATGAAGATTTGAAACCCGAAAGTGAAATTAAGCCTATTGTTGAGTCTGATATAGTTTCATTTCCAACAAACGTTTCAGAATTAAATCCAGAACAAAGGAAGTTGCTAATTGAACTTATTAAATAGGAATATCCATACTTGTTGTCTGAAACTGGAAATTTGAGAGTTCTCAGCACAAGTGTTAAGAGTGAAACAAAGACTTATTTGTCATCTTGTGAATCCTTCTCATTTGAAGATTTTGGATCACATTATTGTTATTTTGATAATCCTCTGTTTCTCAGTCCATTAGCTGATTATAGTCCAAAAGAAAAATCTCCATCTGCTAAAATACAAGGTTCATGGACAATAGATATAAGTTGTAATATAGAAGGGATTGTTTCAACCACAGCATCACCAATCTCGCTTACTCCCCAAGCTCTAAACACAACTAATATGGTCGCAGACAGAATGGACCAAATAGTTGCAGCTAGGTATGCTCCCCCGATACTTCCACAAGTCATGTATGCTTTTCCACCAAATGATTATATGAGATATTTGCCCATATTTAATGGAGATGGATTAGTTACTGCTGAAGAGAATTTGAGTTTGTTTTATAGTTTTGCAGACAATTTCAATGTAGAGCATGCTGATGTATGGATGAGATTATTCGTACAGAGTTTAAATGGGGAAGCAAGAAAGTGGTTCAGGAGTTTGCTTGCTAATTCAATAGCTGATATTGTAGCTTTAGATGAGGCCTTTCTTAATAAATGGGTAGATAAAAAATACTTTCAATATTACCTTATTGAATTTGGTGCTTTAAGGAGGAAACAAGGAGAATCAATACCTGATTTTACCAAAAGGTTCAACTTGATGTATGGTAAAATTCCAGAGGAGATAAAACCTTCAGAGACATCAACTAAAATCACTTTTGCTAATGCATTCGATGCCAAATTTTCCTTGTTGCTTAGGGAAAGAAGAGCCACTACCCTTAGCCTAATGCAAGATGCAACTATTGAGGTAGAATCAAATATTTTAGTAGCAGATAAATTGAAGTCTAGAAGTGATAGAGATAGAAAAAAGCCAAAGGAAGAGTTGCCTTCATCTTCCAATTCAACATCAGATATTAAAATGGATGAAATGACTAAGATGTTGAAAAATTTGACATCTGAAATGGCAAGGTTGAAGATGGAAAAAAAATAGCCCAATAGACTTGCACAGGAGAGCAGTTATAGAAATCCAAATCAGTTCAGGAGACCAAACAATATACCTCAAATTTTACCAAGAGAAAGGAAAAATCAAGATGACCAAAAGGTGTTACCTACTTTTCAGAATAATGCAGTAGATGAAGAGGAAGATGAGGATGGTACAGAAGAAGACCCTGCAGTTCATTTGAATGATTTTGAATCATCTCTTCTACATGTGACACAGCAGGAATACGAAGATACTTTGATTGCAAATCAATTTGAGGAAGGGGATGGAGAGGAGATTGCCCAGCATGAACCTACAAGGAAAAAATACAATCTCAGATCTGGTTTCCAGGCACCCAAAGTAGATATACCTATTTATGCAAAGAAAGATAGTACTCCAGTTAAGAAAGGGGCAATCAAAGATGTTCCCAATGTCCAAGCTGATCATTTATTGAAGCAACTTATCAAGGATAACATTGCTGCCATAAGGGAACCAGATAAAAATGTTCATGTTTTCAATTTAGAACATGAAATCAGTAAAATCAAGATTCTAGTACCATTATTAGAACTCTTCAAAACAAAACCATTCAGAAAAACTGTCCTTAAGGCTCTAGAAGCTCTGGCTCATGTCACCTTCTCAGATTCAGTCAACCTTGAAGATGAAAATCCTACCATTACTATTGGACCTCACATGGAAGACAGAATCGATGCCTCTCCACCATTTTACATTTCACTAAATATCCATGACAAGATATTGCATAATTTCTTAATGGATTCTGGTGCTTTGCATAATGTCATGCCTAAGGTGGTGATGGAAGAATTAGGGTTGGACATTACTAGGCCATATCATGATCTATATTCTTTTGATTCCAAGAAAGTCAAATGTCTTGGACTTATGAAAGATGTGGTTGTAACTCTTTCCCAATTACCTATGAAGAGTGTGGTATTAGATGTTATCGTGGCTGACATACCACCAAAATTTGGGATGCTTCTTTCAACATCTTGGGATAAGAAGGTAGGTGGCACTTTGCAGATGGATCTTAGCTATGCAACCATACCTGTTTTTGGTGGTGTACAACATATATTATACAGAGAAATCAGACTGGCTTATTTAGTAAGTGATCACGATAATCCCACTAATCATCCTATATATGCTGTAGAAGATGATCTGGGTTCTTCTATCTTCCATATGGATGAGGAAATGGCAGAAGTATCAGTTAGAAAGTCAATAACGATAGTGGGAGATAGTGAAGACCATTTTGTTTGGAAAATGCATTTTGATGGGGATTGTTCTAAACAAGGTTCCAGAGCTAGTATTGTTTTCATTTCCCCTACTAAGGAGGTTATTCCAATGTCATATAAACTTGAATTTGACACCACTAATAACATCAGTGAGTATGAAGCTTTGCTGTTATGTTTGAAAGATGCAAGAGATATGGGTATTAATAAGTTGTCTGTTTTTGGAGACTCTGAACTTATTGTTCACTAGGTTAGAAACATTTATCAAACCAAACAACAAAGATTGAAACAATACAGAAATGAGGTGTAGGATTATGTGGATAATTTCTTCTTGGCATTCAATATTACTTTTGTTCACAGGGATTCAAATCAGCAGGCTGACTCTTTGGCATGTGCAACAAGCAATTTTAAAACTCCGATGTTTCCTAATCCGAAATTTCAAATTGAAGTCAGACATAGACCCTCAATTCTGGATAATATAAAACATTGGCAAGTTTTTAAAGACGATGAGGAAATTCATAGATTTTTGAAAACCATTGAAAAGTTTTCTAACATTTCAATTGATCATGATGACGAAGATACAGAAGAAAAAATACACAATGCAGAAGTTCTTCAAGATACTATTGTTGGTCATAAGTTCATCGAATTAAAGACAAACCATCTGCCCAAGGGTTTGGTTCGATTAGAAAGGTTGTTCGATCATAATGATGTCTCCAGGAAGACTGTTATCCAAATAGAAGAAATAGATGTGGAAGATTGTGACATTAGTTCGGATGCAAACCCCAGGCTGGTAAAGATATCCAGGAATCTGTCACAAAAATAGAAGGAAGCATATGTTGAATTAATGAAATAATATTCAGATATATTTGCCTGGTCTTATGAAGATCTTAAGGTGATTGATACAGAGATTATTCAGCACAAAATTCCTCTGAAACCTGGATCAAAACCTATAAAGCAGAAATTCAGGCAATTCAATCCTTTACTATTACCGATAATAGAAAAGGAGTTGAAAAAAAAATCATAGTGCAACTGAGATACTCAGAGTGGGTAGAAAATCTTGTGCCCGTCAGGAAAAAGAATGGAGAGATAAGGCTTTGTGTAGACTTCTGAAATCTAAACAGGTGTTCCTTGAAAGACAATTATCCATTACCAAAAATGGATTATATCTTACAAAAGGTTGTCGGTGAAAAGAGAATTTCTATGCTTGATGGATATTCATGGTATAATCAAATATCAGTAATGGAAGAGCACAAAAATAAAACAACTTTTACCACTCCCTAGGGCACCTTTATGTATGAAAAGACGCCTTTCGGATTGATGAACGCTGGAGCTACATTTCAAAAGGCTATGGACATCGCTTTCGTTGACGAGAAAGACAGGTTTGTAGTTATTTACCTTGATGACATCACTGTATTTTCAACGTTAGATGAAGAACATTTACAACACTTGAAGAAAACCTTTGAGAAATGTAGGAAGTACGACATATCACTTAATCCCAAAAAATCACATTTTGCCATGGAGGAAGGAAAGCTTCTTGGGCACATCGTTTCGCCTAGAGGAATTAAAATAGATCCAGAAAGAGTAAAGGCCATTCAGCTAATCAACATTACGAGAAATAAAAAGTCAATTCAGTCCTTCATTAGTAAGATTAATTTTTTAAGGAGGTTTATACCTAACTTTGTAGAGATTGTCAAATACATCACTGACATGTTGAAAAAGGATGCAGAAATTAAGTGGATACCGGACGCAAAAGAATCTTTCGAAAAGATCAAACAGGCTATTGTTCAGGCACCTGTTCTAATTAGCCTAGATTTTTCTAAAGAGTTCATGATCTTTTCATTTGCATAAGAAAATACCATAGTTGTTGTTCTTTTGCAAAGAAATGAGCAAGGTTATGAGAAACCTATCTCCTTCTTTAGAAAAACCCTCAGGGACTCTGAATTGAAGTATGATCTGATAGAAAAACAAGCTTATGCCTTAGTGAAGGCTTTAAAATCATTCAGAGTGTACATCCTTCAATCAAAAATTACTGCTTATGTCCAAAGCAGTGCAGTCAAAGAAATATTGGTTCAGCCTGATTGCGAAGGTAAGCGGGGGAAACGGTTAACCAAAATCTTGGAATACAATCTCACCATAAAGCCTACTCAGCTAATAAAGGGACAAGGCCTCGCCAATTTAATGACAGAATCCAATTGCAAAGCAATTGGATTATACCATCTTTCAGACATGACACAGGACTCTTCTGTCCAAATTGAAGAAATTGATTTACAAATAAACAACAAGTATGTTTCTTCAGAATGGTACAAAGACATCATATTTTTTCTACTGAATTTTCAATCTCCCTCAGAGTTGGATAAGTCAAAATATAGATCATTAAAGTTGAGAGCTGTAAAATATTGTATTGTCGATCAAACCCTGTTTTGGAAAGATCCCAATGGTTTTCTGTTGAGGTGTGTGGACGAAAAGGAGGCTAAACAAATATTTCAAGATCTGCATCACGATGTTTGCGGAGGTCATCATCATTGGAAGGATACTACCTTCAAAATTCTTAGAGCAGGCTATTACTGGCCAGTTCTATTCTCAGATATTTTTTCTCAGGTCAGGGCATGTGAACCTTGTCAGAAATTTTCCAGGAAGTAGAAACTTATATCTCTACCTCTGAAACCAATCACTGCCCACGAACCGTTCCAACAGTGGGGATTAGATTTCATCGGGGAAATTAATCCCACCTCCTCAGGATAGCATAGATGGATTCTTACGACTACCAATTATTTTACAAAGTGTATAGAAGCAATGCCGGCTCGGAATACTACAGACAAGGTAATCATGGAATTTCTAGAGGAATATATTTTTTCCAGGTTTGGCTGTCCTAAAAAATTGGTCACTGATAATGCACAGGATTTTAAGTCAAACTCCATGCTTGAATTCTGTAATAAATACAATATCAAATTGGTTCATTCTACTCCCTACTACCCTCAGGGGAGTGGATTAGCTGAATCTTCCAATAAGACACTGGTAAGGATTATAAAAAAGTTGCTGGCAGAAAATAAAAAAGCATGGGATTCCAAGTTAAAGTTTTCTCTCTGGGCCGATCGCATCAGCAACAAGAAAGCTATCGGGACATCCCCCTTCCAGGTGGTATATGGAACATAATCTATCCTTCCAACTCAATTGGGCCTACCAGTCTTGAAGTTCTTGCAAGAAGAACATGAAGAACCCAATGACGTCCAAAGGAGAATTTTTCAGCTCATTGAAGTTCAGCAGACCAGAGAACAGGTTAATCAGAAAGTTGTTGCTCATCATAACAAAATCAAGGCTACATTTGATAAAGGAACTAAGAAATACGTCTTCAATGAAGGGGATTTAGTGTTGAGATGGGACGCCAGGAGAGAAGATAAAGCAAAACAAGGAAAGTTCGATAATCTATGGTATGGTCCTTTCAGGATAACGAAGGTAATGAACAATAACACTTTTCTCCTACAGAATTTAGACAACACTGAGATTTTTGGTGGCCCAGTGAATGGGAGGTTCTTGAAGCACTATTTCATCTAAAGGCTTGTCAGGTTAGAGTTAGTACAGTAGGTTTCCTTTCAATAAAGACTCCATATACCCAATGGATTTGTTTTTACAGTATGCAGAGAATAAAAGACATATACTCGCAGGGGAATCAATAAATCAGAGATAAAGGAAAGGAAATGGTCAACAGTTCCTGGAGTTTAATAGAAAAACTCCATCCCCAGAAGGAGCCAATGTTAGTCTCTAATTTTTTCTCGGTTTAGTGAGAAACCCTTGTCCTAAAACCTCCTTACCCAGTCTTCATTTTTTGTTTTCAATTGTTTTCCATTTTTAGATTTTTGGTATTTAATGGCTTGCATTATAGTATTTGATGATTTATTTAAGTTTGATTGTGAAAATAAATTATTTAAAATTAAGGTCTCTCCTTTATGTCATTTGGATTTCAAATTTTCAAATTGTCAAACGCGCTACGGGAATAAGCCTATTCCCGTAGCGCCAAATAATTATGCCATAACTTGCGCTTGCTATCCCGATTTAGTTATGATGACATGACTCATGAACTAAGAGTTTGTATGCTCCCATGAAAGCTTGGCAATCATTTCCAAATCCAACAGTTTTAGAATATAATTGTTGTGTACGCGCACAGAGTTCATTTCAAAATCACCCGTTGCTTGATGATCATTATATGTTACATGTTCGAGTTGGTTTAATTCAAGCTTGTAGGGAGGAATGAAAATATCAATTCAAAGTAGCACGATACACTAACAAGTGCAGGTGGTGAATTTGGAACCTGAGGATGACAGTTGTAGAATTGGGTTTAATGGCGCCAAAGAGGAGCAGACAGGTTGCTAGAATAGAACTAGAAGGAGCCAAACTTCTTGAGGCCTATCCTCAGATGGCCCAAAGGTTCAAGGACGCCGGATGGTTTCAGTTTCTCACCACGTTTTAGGGTTATGATGAGCGGGTTTCCATGGAATTCGCTCAGAATTTCGATGGTCACGAGGTTGAAATCGGTAAGATGTTGACGCTAGTCACAAAGTAGACTATAGATAAAGCTTGCAGGCTTGTGGTTGGAGGGGAAAGATGGTGGAAGAAGGAGCACATGGTTACTGAATTTGTAAATCAATTTCTCCTTCTAGATAAGCAGAATCCAGATTGGAGAAGGGGAATACCTCGCAGTTGGGTTCAACCCGAATGGCACACAACTCTGGTGGTGATTCATAGGTACATCACTTGCGAAGGAAGGTTTTCATTGGTCTACATCTACCATATTAGAATACTAATGAATCTAAATGGTGATTACCCTTTAAATATTCCTTATTTTCTGCTTAAAAGTTTGACAAAATTGTCCAAGAAAGTACAGTCAATCTCCACTAATGCTAAAGGCAGTTTGTTTCACCAAGTCTTGATCAAATCCCTAGTCATGTCTGCCCTGAACGAATTACAAAAGCCCTGGAACTGGCTGGTGCAATCCTTAAAACCTATCACTCAATCCAACAAGCAGAAAAAGGGTAGAGGGAAGAAGATCATTACACAGAGCCTAAATATTTCCGATGAAAATCCTATGAAAGATGAGTCTTCTGATATCAAGGTAACTAAGAAAAGCAGAAGTAAGAGGCCTAGATAGGAACCTGAAAATGAAATGCTTCCTAAGGAAGATGTTAAAGGAGAAACAGAGTCAGATAATGACCTCGCTGCTCAAACTACAGTCAAGTCTGAAATGCCATCGACCAACAAAAGGAGCATTGCAATCAAAGGAAAAAAGGGTAAAGGTGTGTGTGTATCACAGAAACCTCAGAGGAATTTGACTAGGGTTACTAATAAGTATAGGATTAAGTCAAAATCAATGTTCAATCTGTCAGTCAAAGAAGAAAACACCATAATCATAGAAGATGACTCTGAAGATGTTGAAACAAATACCAGGAAAAGAGCAAAAAAGACCCCATTACCCAAGAAATCTATCAGCAAAGGTAAGAGAATACTTACACCACCTACAGGCCCTGTAACGAGAGCTTCAACCAGATTAGAAAAATCTAAAGAGATGGCTGAAGACATAAGTGAATTCACTGAAGAAAAACATGATTACTTGGTAGACTCAAATTACTTACCAGATGTACCTGGAGCTTTAGATTCATCAAGTTCCGAGGAAGAACATAGCTCATAATTAATCTCAAAATACCAGGTTAAAGCCAAGAAACCTAGTGTTTCCTTAGACTTGAATGAAACTGCACCTTCTGAAGAATGCTCAGGATTCAGAGTTAAGATAAGAAATAATAAGGAAAATATTAAGGAATTTTAGAAAACAATAAAACAATTGAAGAAGGAGAAGGCATAGATAGAACAGTGGAATGCTCGTCAACAAGAAAGGATTCAAGATCTTAAAAAGAAGAAGAAAGAGAAAAGGGCATTTCTTAAGGAACTCAGGGAAATTAATTTCAGACTCTACTGGCACAAAGTTGTGCTAACCACAAAGCTCAAGCAGAAAAACACCAAAGCCACTGTTGTGATTATATCCTAAAGGTAACACGGAAATTTGTTGCAATTTTGTTTAAATGTTCTCCAGGAAATATGGCAAAAGATTATTCATTTTGATCAGTGTAATTCTAAGACTTTGATCTGTTTTACTGATTCAAACTAAATCCCTATTTTTAAGAATCAAATGTAATGCTGACAATATTCATTATATCAAGCTGTTGAGCTGCAAACTATTTTGGAGGGTAGAAGCTCGTTTTGAGAGAATTTATTTAGGAGTTAGATACTTTTTGATTTTAGTCATTAAAGGCTGTACAAGATAATGGGATCTGGAAGTTTGTCTAGATAGTTTAAATAGATAGAAGAGAGACCAGGTTCTGGTCGAAAAATTGGAGATCCAAAGAAACATTTTGTGGAGCTTATTGTAAAGGCATTATTGTTCTGTTGACACTTAATAGCAAAGGCATATGGATAGTTAAACCTTATTTTTCTACTCTGTTATTTCATTCTTCATGATTGAATTTATTATTCAAATTGCAATGCCTTTTGGTTCTTGAATGTTGATTTATATAGTGAAGATTTTGCTGTAGAGATAATTTTCAAGTAATGATTTCAAGCTGACACTCCTGTTTCTTTATAATATATTGAGACTAAACTTTTTTGAAGTTGACAAATTGAAGACTTCACTTTCCTTTTCTTGAATTGGTTTACTCCATCTATGTACCTACCTATTATTCAGCCAATGGGATATGCAATGTTTTTACCTTGATTTTCATACCATGCTGTAAACTTGACCCAGTTTTTAACCACTATTAAAAACCAAATCATAAAACCCTCAAAATAATTTACATTAAAATCAATGATGCCCTAGCTTTCCCTTACCAGTTGAGTGCAACTTTAGGGACTAACAACATACATCCTAAGCATGTCTTCCATGACTTGATTTACTCTCTCAATTTTCCCATCTGTTTCAGGATGATAAGTTGTGCTTAAGTTCAACTAAGTCCCTAACGTTGACTGCAAACTTGTCCAAAACCTAGAAGTGAATCTGGAGTCCCTATCTGAAATGATATTCTTAGGTATCCTGTGCAAACGGATAACCTCACTTACAAACACACATGCTACATCAATGACATCATAAGTGTCTCTAACTGGAATAAAATGAGCACTCTTGGTTAACTTATCAACTATCACAAGAATGGCATNAGGATTTTAAGTCAAACTCCATGCTTGAATTCTGTAATAAATACAATATCAAATTGGTTCATTCTACTCCCTACTACCCTCAGGGGAGTGGATTAGCTGAATCTTCCAATAAGACACTGGTAAGGATTATAAAAAAGTTGCTGGCAGAAAATAAAAAAGCATGGGATTCCAAGTTAAAGTTTTCTCTCTGGGCCGATCGCATCAGCAACAAGAAAGCTATCGGGACATCCCCCTTCCAGGTGGTATATGGAACATAATCTATCCTTCCAACTCAATTGGGCCTACCAGTCTTGAAGTTCTTGCAAGAAGAACATGAAGAACCCAATGACGTCCAAAGGAGAATTTTTCAGCTCATTGAAGTTCAGCAGACCAGAGAACAGGTTAATCAGAAAGTTGTTGCTCATCATAACAAAATCAAGGCTACATTTGATAAAGGAACTAAGAAATACGTCTTCAATGAAGGGGATTTAGTGTTGAGATGGGACGCCAGGAGAGAAGATAAAGCAAAACAAGGAAAGTTCGATAATCTATGGTATGGTCCTTTCAGGATAACGAAGGTAATGAACAATAACACTTTTCTCCTACAGAATTTAGACAACACTGAGATTTTTGGTGGCCCAGTGAATGGGAGGTTCTTGAAGCACTATTTCATCTAAAGGCTTGTCAGGTTAGAGTTAGTACAGTAGGTTTCCTTTCAATAAAGACTCCATATACCCAATGGATTTGTTTTTACAGTATGCAGAGAATAAAAGACATATACTCGCAGGGGAATCAATAAATCAGAGATAAAGGAAAGGAAATGGTCAACAGTTCCTGGAGTTTAATAGAAAAACTCCATCCCCAGAAGGAGCCAATGTTAGTCTCTAATTTTTTCTCGGTTTAGTGAGAAACCCTTGTCCTAAAACCTCCTTACCCAGTCTTCATTTTTTGTTTTCAATTGTTTTCCATTTTTAGATTTTTGGTATTTAATGGCTTGCATTATAGTATTTGATGATTTATTTAAGTTTGATTGTGAAAATAAATTATTTAAAATTAAGGTCTCTCCTTTATGTCATTTGGATTTCAAATTTTCAAATTGTCAAACGCGCTACGGGAATAAGCCTATTCCCGTAGCGCCAAATAATTATGCCATAACTTGCGCTTGCTATCCCGATTTAGTTATGATGACATGACTCATGAACTAAGAGTTTGTATGCTCCCATGAAAGCTTGGCAATCATTTCCAAATCCAACAGTTTTAGAATATAATTGTTGTGTACGCGCACAGAGTTCATTTCAAAATCACCCGTTGCTTGATGATCATTATATGTTACATGTTCGAGTTGGTTTAATTCAAGCTTGTAGGGAGGAATGAAAATATCAATTCAAAGTAGCACGATACACTAACAAGTGCAGGTGGTGAATTTGGAACCTGAGGATGACAGTTGTAGAATTGGGTTTAATGGCGCCAAAGAGGAGCAGACAGGTTGCTAGAATAGAACTAGAAGGAGCCAAACTTCTTGAGGCCTATCCTCAGATGGCCCAAAGGTTCAAGGATGCCAAATGGTTTGAGTTTCTCACCACATTTTAGGGTTATGATGAGCGGGTTTCCATGGAATTCACTCAGAATTTCGATGGTCACGAGGTTGAAATCGGTAAGATGTTGACGCTAGTCACAGAGTAGACTATAGCTAAAGCTTGCAGGCTTGTGGTTGGAGGGGAAAGATGGTGGAAGAAGGAGCACATGGTTACTGAATTTGTAAATCAATTTCTCCTTCCAGATAAGCAGAATCCAGATTGGAGAAGGGGAATACCTCGCAGTTGGGTTCAACCCGAATGGCACACAACTTTGGTGGTGATTCATAGGTACATCACTTGCGAAGGAAGGTTTTCATTGGTCTACATCTACCATATTAGAATACTAATGAATCTAAATGGTGATTACCCTTTAAATCTTCCTTATTTTCTGCTTAAAAGTTTGACAAAATTGTCCAAGAAAGTACAGTCAATCTCCACTAATGCTAAAGGCAGTTTGTTTCATCAAGTCTTGATCAAAACCCTAGTCATGTTTGCCCTGAACGAATTACAAAAGCCCTGGAACTGGCTAGTGCAATCCTTAAAACCTATCACTCAATCCAACAAGCAGAAAAAGGGCAGAGGGAAGAAGATCATTACACAGAGCCTAAATATTTCCGATGAAAATCCTATGAAATATGAGTCTTCTGATATCAAGGTAACTAAGAAAAGCAGAAGTAAGAGGCCTAGATGGGAACCTGAAAATGAAATGCTTCCTAAGGAAGATGTTAAAGGAGAAACAGAGTCAGATAATGACCTCGCTGCTCAAACTACAGTCAAGTCTGAAATGCCATCGACCAACAAAAGGAGCATTGCAATCAAAGGAAAAAAGGGTAAAGGTGTGTGTGTATCACAGAAACCTCAGAGGAATTTGACTAGGGTTACTAATAAGTATAGGATTAAGTCAAAATCAATGTTCAATCTGTCAGTCAAAGAAGAAAACACCATAATCATAGAAGATGACTCTGAAGATGTTGAAACAAATACCAGGAAAAGAGCAAAAAAGACCCCATTACCCAAGAAATCTATCAGCAAAGGTAAGAGAATACTTACACCACCTACAGGCCCTGTAAAGAGAGCTTCAACCAGATTATAAAAATCTAAAGAGATGGCTGAAGACATAAGTGAATTCACTGAAGAAAAACATGATTACTTGGTAGACTCAAATTACTTACCAGATGTACCTGGAGCTTTAGATTCATCAAGTTCTGAGGAAGAACATAGCTCATAATTAATCTCAAAATACCAGGTTAAAGCCAAGAAACCTAGTGTTTACTTAGACTTGAATGAAACTGCACCTTCTGAAGAATGCTCAGGATTCAGAGTTAAGATAAGAACTAATAAGGAAAATATTAAGGAATTTTAGAAAACAATAAAACAATTGAAGAAGGAGAAGGCGTAGATAGAACAGTGGAATGCTCGTCAACAAGAAAGGATTCAAGATCTTAAAAAGAAGAAGAAAGAGCAAAGGGAATTTCTTAAGGAACTCAGGGAAATTAATTTCAGACTCTACTGGCACAAAGTTGTGCTAACCACAAAGCTCAAGCAGAAAAACACCAAATCCACTGTTGTGATTATATCCTAAAGGTAACACGGAAATTTGTTGCAATTTTGTTTAAATGTTCTCCAGGAAATATGGCAAAAGATTATTCATTTTGATCAGTGTAATGCTAAGACTTTGATCTGTTTTACTGATTCAAACTAAATCCCTATTTTGAAGAATCAAATGTAATGCTGACAATATTCATTATATCAAGCTGTTGAGCTGCGAACTATTTTGGAGGGTAGAAGCTCGTTTTGAGCGAATTTCTTTAGGAGTTAGATACTTTTTGATTTTAGTCATTAAAGGCTGTACAAGATAATGGGATCTAGAAGTTTTTCTAGATAGTTTAAATATATAGAAGAGAGACCAGGTTCTGGTCGAAAAATTGGAGATCCAAAGAAACATTTTGTGGAGCTTATTGTAAAGGCATTATTGTTCTGTTGACACTTAATAGCAAAGGCATATGGATGGTTAGACCTTATTTTTCTACTCTGTTATTTCATTCTTCATGCTTGAATTTATTATTCAAATTGCAATGCCTTTTGGTTCTTGAATGTTGATTTATATAGTGAAGATTTTGTTGTAGAGATAATTTTCAAGTAATGATTTCAAGCTGACACTCCTGTTTCTTTATAATATATTGAGACTAAACTTTTTTGAAGTTGACAAATTGAAGACTTCACTTTCCTTTTCTTGAATTGGTTTACTCCATCTATGTACCTACCTATTATTCAGCCAATGGGATATGCAATGTTTTTACCTTGATTTTCATACCATGCTGTAAACTTGACCCAGTTTTTAACCACTATTAAAAACCAAATCATAAAACCCTCAAAATAATTTACATTAAAATCAATGATGCCCTAGCTTTCCCTTACCAGTTGAGTGCAACTTTAGGGACTAACAACATACATCCTAAGCATGTCTTCCATGACTTGATTTACTCTCTCAATTTTCCCATCTGTTTCAGGATGATAAGTTGTGCTTAAGTTCAACTAAGTCCCTAACGTTGACTGCAAACTTGTCCAAAACCTAGAAGTGAATCTGGAGTCCCTATCTGAAATGATATTCTTAGGTATCCTGTGCAAACGGATAACCTCACTTACAAACACACATGCTACATCAATGACATCATAAGTGTCTCTAACTGGAATAAAATGAGCACTCTTGGTTAACTTATCAACTATCACAAGAATGGCATCGTGTCTATGAGATGTGAGCAGCAACCCCACAACAAAATCCATAGAAATGACTTCCCATTTGGATATAGGAACATCATGTGGTTGTAGGAGGCCTGCCGGGTGATGGTGGTCGGCTTTCACTTGTTGACACTCTAGGCACTTGGCGACGAAATGGACTACATCGCGCTTCATGCCTATCCAGAAGAAGAGCTTCCTCATGTCTACATACATCTTCTTCACACATGGATGCACACAATAAAGTGCTCTATGGGATTCTTTCAGTATGATGCTTCGATATCCCTATCTTCAAGGATGTACATCCTTCCCCGATATCTCAATAGTCCGTCTGTTTCCAGACTATATCCTTCATACTTTGGATCCAATTTCCTCCCACTCTGGATGTTTGAAGTAACCTCTAAATACCAACTATCTCCTTGGAGTTGTGTCAACACATGTTCCCTCAGATTGACTTTCAAGGGTACCAGGGAGAAGACATCTGGTCTCCTGCTCAAGGCATCTGCGACCACATTTTCCTTTCCCTTGATGTATGAAATACCAAAATCGTACTCACTCATAAACTTACTCCATTTCCTTTGCCTAGAATTCAGATCCCTTTGAGTGAAGAGATGTTTTAAACTTTGATGGTCCATTTTGAGCTCAAAGTTTTGCCCCACAAGATAGTGCCTCCAAAGTTTCAGAGCTAGCATTACAACTGCCAACTCTAAATCATGAGCCGCATATAGCTCTTCGTGTTTCTTCAACTTCCTTGACACATAAGCTATCACTCCTCCATCCTACATTAGCATGGCCCCCAACCCTTGCTTCGAGGCATCCGTGTAGACTGTGAAGTCCTTTTCCATATCCAACACTCATAGAATTGGCGCACTAGTTAGTAACCTCTTAAGTTCAATGAATGCACTATCACATTCTTCTGTCCATTCATACCTGACCCTCTTGTGCTGCAAAGTGGTGATGGGTTTCGCTATTTTAGAGAATCCTTCCACAAATATCCGATAATAACCTGCTAGCCCCATGAAGCTTCTCACCTCATGGGCATTTTTCGGCACTGGCCACTCCATAATGCCCTTTACCTTTTCTGGGTCCACAGAGATTCCTTCGTCGAAAATGATATGAACTAAATAGTGGATCTCTTTCTGGAAGAAGGAACACTTCGACAACTTCCCATACAATTTGTTCTCTCTAAGGAAGGACAACACAACTAGCAAGTGTTCCTCATGTTCTCTTTCATTCTTGGAATAGATGAGGATGTCATCTAGAAAGACTTGTACAAAACAGTCTAAGTACTTCCAGAATACGCCGTTCATGAGGCTCATGAATACTATTGGTGCATTGGTCAATCCGAAAGGTACTACGACAAACTCGTAATGCCCAAACTGAGTTTGAAAGGCAGTTTTTGGGATATCGCCTTCCTTAATCCTTAACTGATGATATCCGGATCACAAATCGATCTTTGAGAATACCGTTGCTCCTTTCATCTGATCGAAGAGGTCATCTATTTGTGGCATTGGGTACCTATTTTTCACTGTAGCATGGTTCAAGTCCCTGTAATCTATACACAGTCGTAAGGAACCATCCTTCTTCTTTACAAAAATTACTGGTGCACCCCAAGGTTANTTGAATCAAGATGGATCTCATAATTACTTGATCAAATCAATGTTTTTCTTTATGTATAATACTTGTAGTTTTTATGGAGAATTATGCATTTCATATCGAATTGACATGTTATAGATTACATTTTGCTAGTTAAAGATGTCTTTCATAACATTTCGCTATAAAAAAATTCCAAGACAATCTATAACTTTTACGAATTTACCTTACCCATATTAATTATACCATTATTAAACATTAGTTATAAAATTTTATTTTTTTATTTTAAAATATTAATTATTTAATTAAAAAGATGAAATATCCTATATCCTATAAACATTCACTTAGATAAACTTAATTTACCAAATATATATATTAAACATTTTTATTAATTAATAAAAACTAACTTAATATATTAAACACCTTCCCTTTCTCATAAATAAATATGAGGATGAACTTAAATACGATCGTTCAAATAAAGAAAAGTACACATCTTAAAATGTATGATTGGAAAGATGGTATGGCCATCAAAGTTAGCAAAGAATATGAGGTAAAGTGATGATAAAGGGATTTCCCACGTTATTATTCATCTACAAAATTCTCCATCCTTCTCTTTTGCTTTCAAAGCCATAAAGTGTGCCTTGATAGACAAGGAGCGTATATTCAATTCATGTGACACATGACCCTCCCTCCATAAAGCAAAGCACCTCTCCCTCCAAACTTTTGGTTATGTCATAGTGTTGTAAATTTTTTTGTTAAAGACTAGATATTCAAATGAAATGTAAGTTTACTTAATAAAATGATTTTTTTTTAAACAACAATCACAAATATAAATATGTGTTTATTCAAATGAAATGTAAGTTTACTTAATAAAATGATCTTTTTTAAAGAACAATCACAAATATAAATATGTGTTTATTCGAATGAAATGTTATTATTTAATAACACATTTTTTAACCATCATAAAAATAAATATTTGTTTAGAAATTGTTTAAATGTTTTATGATTTGAATAGTTAAATCATCAATAAATAAAAAGTTAATGTATATATGATTAAAATTGATCCAAGTCATAAAATATTTAAACAATTCAATTTATTTATGAATAGAGATAATATTTTTCATTAAGAGTGGTAGGTGCAAGGGATCATGGATTAAGAGATAACTAGAAACAACTTTCACTTGGAAACTAGGGAAGTCCACAACTAGTCAAGTTGAGGCATACTCTCTTTTTTAGGGTCTTCTTTTAGCAAATGAATCTAGAACAAAGTCATTAACCATTATAGGCGACTAAAGCATAATTGTCAACTTGATGATCTTGAAATTAACATTTTTCAATGCAAACTAGCATCCATTATAACTCAAATTTACAAGGAGGTTTGCAGACTTTAAAAGGTATCGTTCTACCATCTGTTAAGAGAAAATAATTACTCGGTTGATTCTTTATCCAATGAGGCCACCATGCTCAAAATAGGGGTTCTTTCGAAAAATGGGGGTTGGCAACACCAAGCGATACCTTAATTCTTATAGTTTTATGGATATGGAGGCATGTTACATCATAATATATCACCATATGACACGATAGAACTATGAACCAATTTCAAAC
>JZKD02S1183952.1:0-12649 GCA_000966675.3 Picea glauca | reverse complement strand
AAAGTTTTGACAGAAAATCATTAAAAAGGAGGGGAGAGGAACTATGGACACTCACTTAATAAAAAACAAAGTTAGATACTAATAGGGGGAATAAAATATTGACAAAATATTGCGCCAAAAGTCTCAGGGAAAAAGAACCAGAGGTATGGGCAAAATAAGTGCTTCTAAAGACAGTGAGAAGGAGGATGAAGCAACCAACATAAAAAATACAAGAGAAGGAAGAAGCGCTAGCAGAGACAATGATTTTGGTCGAAGTAAGTATGCGATTACATGTTATAGATGTGGTGTAGAGGGTCACAAAGCATCATAATGTTTGGAGAGGCAGAACACAGTGAGAAGACATGACATTAGGACACAAGTTACCTAGGCATATGAAACAACATTTGCTGGTGGGAATGTGGAAGTACTTCAACAAGAACAAGGAAAAAACTTGATGTTTAGAAGAATATAACTCAAGCTTGAGACAAATGCAACATAAGAGCATAAACAGAGAAAGAGAGTGTTCAAAACTAAATACAAAATTCAAGATAAGTGTTGTCATCTTGTCATAGATGGAGGAAGTACAAAAAAATTATTATTCATAGAAGTAATGGAGAAATTGAAGTTGAAAAACATTCCACATTCTAATCCATATCGAGTTTCGTGGTTACAAAAATGACAACAAGTGACTGTGACAGAGCAATGTTTATTGAGTTTTCAGATTGGAAGTTTCAGCGAACGGGTTTTATGTGACATGGTAGAGATGGATGCATGTCATGTATTGCTTGGGAGACGATGGATGTTTGACATAAAGGTATTTCATGATTGCAGAGAGAATTCATATGATTTTTTCAAGGACGAGGAGCGTTACAAGTTGGTACCAATGTTGGAAAAAAGGTATGGACAACAATAACAAGAAGGTTATAGATGACATTAACATCAAGAATATGCATATCAATAACAACTTAATCTTGTTATGTTCTGCTAAAGAGTTCCTGAGAGAATAGAAATATAGTGGTTTTTTTTCCGACCATAATACCAAAAAGCGTTCAAGAGACTGAGAAAAAAATTCTATACCAACATAGATTCAACATTTGTTGAAAGAATTTAAGGAAATTGCAATAGATGATTTACCAGCAGGGTTACTTCCCTTGAGAAGTATATTGCGCCAGATTGACTTGATACCAGGGTCAAGTCTACCAAATAAAACACCTTATCAAATGACTCCAATAGAGAGTGAATAGGTGAATAGGCAAGTACATGAGTTACTTGACAGATGATTAATTCGAGAAAGTTTGAGTCCTTGCACAATACCAACAAGTTTGATACCGAAAAAGACTGGTGAGTGGCGAATGCGTACATATTCACGGGATATTAATAAGATTACCATCAAGTACATGTTTCCTTTACCAAGAATGGATTATCTTATGGAATATGGACTATTTGAGTGGTTATAAGTACTTCATGAAAAGTAATTTATAGAACAATTATCATCAAATTTAGATAAGGGAAGGTGATGAATGGAAGACAACGTTCAAAACAAAAGATGGGTTGCTCGAATGGTTAGTTATGCCATTTGGGTTAACTAATGCACCTAGTACGTTCATGATGTTGATGAACGAATTTTTGAAATCATTTTTAGGGAAATTTGTGGTCGTATACTTAGATGACATAATGATTTTCAGTAGGAGCAAAGAGGAACATTTGGAGCATGTGAAGAAAGTGCTACAACAATTGAAAGAGTAGACATCACTGATAAACCTGAAGAAGTGTATGTTTTTGCAAAAGGAACCGGTATACTTGGATTTTGTGGTTTTCAAAGAAGGTTTAAAGATGGATTCTGAGAAGGTAAAGGATATTTAGGATTGGATAACACCTAAATGCACTTTTGATGTGAGGAGTTTCCATGGACCGGTGAGTTCCTACAGGAAGTTCATTAGAAATTTCATTCAGATTTATGTGCCTCTTATTGAATGCATGAAGAAAGGCACATTTCAATGGACAATAGTAGCGACAAAGTCATTTGAAGACTTGAAAAAAAAGGTAACAAAACAAATAGTGTTGGCACTTCCAGATCTCAATAAGGTATTTCAAGTAGACTGTGATGCAATTGTAACAACAATTGGAGAATTTTTGAGCCAAGAAGGTAAACCCGCGATAGCATTTTTCAGTGAGAAGTTGAATGAAGCAAGGAATAAATAATCTGTTTATGATCAAGATTTTTATGCTATCATCCATGCATTGAAGAAGTGGCGACATTACTTCCTTCCAAAGGAATTATTCTTGTTTACTGATCACAAGGTGCTATAGTACATTAACAGTGAAGGTAAATTGAATCAAAAGCATTCTAAATGGGAAGAATTTTTATAGTTATTCGTTTGTTTTGAAACACAGGTCAGGGAAGTCAAACAAGTTTGCTGATGCGTTGAGTCAGAAGATAGTATTGCTAAACACCATGTCAGTTGAAGTGGTATGTTTGGTATGTGTGAAAGGGTTGTATGAAGAGGATGCAGATTTTGCAGAGGCTTGGAAAGCATGCAAGGAACCATGGACTATGGACCGAACACCATTATTGGATTACCATATTCAAGAAGGATTCTTGTTTAAGAACCAACAATTGTGCATTCCAAAAAGTTCATTACGAGTGAATCTCATTAGAGAGTTACACAGTGGTAGCTTAGGAGGACATTGTGGCATGGAAAACACCACAACGTTGGTGAAAGAATGGTACTTTTGGCACAACCAAAGACGCTAGAAAATTTGTTGAGTGTTGTAGAGTTTGTCAACTAATCAAAGGTAGAAGTCAGAATACATGAATTTACACTCCATTACCGGTCCCTGAAATACCATGGGAAGATGTACACATGAATTTTGTTTTGGGACTACCTATGTCACAAAGGAAGGATAATTTTGTGATGGTGGTAGTAGACAGGTTTTCAAAAATGACACATTTTGTAGCATGTAAGATGACAAGTGATGCTAGTGAAGTGGCTGCCTTATTTTCCAGAGAAGTGGTAAGATTACATGGTTTATCGAGGACTATTACTTCAGAGAGAGACACAAGATTTCTTGGTCACTTTTGGAGGAAACTTTGAAAAAAGTTGAGTTATATCTTGCTATACAGTCCGACCTATCATCCACAAACAAAGGGGTAGACTGAGGTGGTGAACCGAAGTTTAGGAAACTTATTGAGAAGTTTGAGTGATGAAAATTCTAGTCAATGGGATTTAGTTTTGGCACAAGATGAATTCACTTACAACAATTCACTAAAAAGATCTACAAGAAAGAGACCATTTCAAATTTTTTATGGTAGGTCACCAAAAGGGGTGGTATATTTTGTTGATTTACCGGATCTAAGAGATAAAAGGAGCACTGATGCAAGTGATTTTGCAAACAATATGTAGGAATTGCATGAGCAAGTAAAGCATAATCTACATGCAAGCAATAACAAATACAAACATAGGACAGATCCGTGATGAACAAATAAAATATTTGAAGAAGGTGAGTTAGTCATGGATCACTTGAGAAAAGAACGATTTCCCAGAGGTACGTACAAAAAACTTAAATATAAGAAAATAGGATTGTGCAGAATCTTGAGAAGAATTTATGATAATGCTTATCAGTTGTAGCTCCCAGACAAGTTCGATATATCTCCAAAATTCAATGTTGCTGATTTGTATGAGTTTCATGAAGGAGACAAAGGTGATGATGAATGTACTCTAGATGGATGGGAACAACAATTACCGGCCAAGAAAGATGAAGAAGTGAAAGAAAGTTTGGCCACAAGGATTGGCAGAAAAACTCACAACAAAGAATATATGAAATATTTAGTCAAATGGAAAAATAGAGGGTCTGAGGATGCATGGTGGGTTTTTGAAGAAGAACTAGTACACCTACGAAGTCCTTCATCCTTTGGAGTAGTCACCACATGAGCTGGAGCTCATGTTTTTATTACCAAGTATATCTGATGGAGGAGCATCTTTAGTTCTGGGCAATTCACATCACCCAAAAACATTTCAATTATGTACAAGTCAATATAGGATGAATAAGGATGGTTGCAACTCTATTATGTAGTTTGTGTTGTTACTTCTTTCTACAAATGGAAGTGCTGCGACTCGTGTCCAAATGACAAATGATAGTGCTGCGTCTTGTGTTCAAATGGCGAATGACAATGTTGTCACTTCTATGTTGCAACTCCACACTACAAGAATTATGATGCTAATCAATATTTCGATTCCGAGTTCAATTCATGCATCTCATGAAGATCAAGCGCCAAAGTGACAATCGCCAGTGAAGGAGGAGGGAACAAATTGCGAATTGGGAAAATGGTTGGGCAATGAACCGCCATAATTGTTCATCTCCTCAACGGATGGAAATAGATCGATAATGAGGCATTGGGGATAAAAGAGAAGAGAAAAGGAGTTGAAGTGGTTGGTCGTGGAGGGAAGAAGCGAATCAAATCCAGTCAAGTGAAGAAGAATCGTATATGTTGACCACATTGTAATCAAAGGTGTTCTACAATAAATATTAAAGGTAATGAACCATAAGATGTTAGTGTTCTTTTGATTGTAATAAGATTATTCTATTTTAGTCCTTAAATAAAAGTAAATGAAATTTCTGTTAAATGTTCAAGACACGAGTTCCGTTGTGCATTATGAAGGTAGAGCACAGTCCCGTAGGTGTTATAATTGTCGCAGGGCCTTGCTGCCGCATCAAACCCCTGTAGCATCCTCATTGGTTTGTATATGAGCACAACTATGAATCCAACTCCGGTTGTTGGAGGATGTTCTACATGACAAATACATGCTTTGGCACCTATGATATCACAAAAAAATTGAAACTGAGCACTCAAGAAAAAGTGGTGAAACCAAAAGTCAAAGACATATTTCAGTGGCTATAGGAATTCTTGTAGCAATCATTTTTCAAATTCCTTTAGCCACTTCATTAGTTGGTATACCTGTGCCACCTCAAATCAAATTCGATCACATGGGTTTTTGTGCATAGGGTCCACATGATGGTTCGGTTCCTATTGGATATACTACAAACTAAATGAGGAGTGCACTATCTCAAATTCAAACCAAAAGTCAAATTTGACAATTTCAAAACAATGAAATCTGCTGCAAGGACAATTTTTGCATGTCATTAGCAGGCAACCAAGATCAAACCAAGAAAATCCGAGACATTGTTTTTGTGCCCAATATAATCATTCAGGTAATTGCATGTGAAAAATTCTTAGAAAATGCACAAGGAACGCTGTACGAGCTTGGTTTTAAGGAAATTTTATACTTTTTACCACTATGTAGAGGAAAGCTAGAATTTACGTTTTTTTTGAAAAATAGTCCCGTTTCTTCATCAAAATGAATATTTGAAATTACATTATGGTAGAAAGTGTAAAAATTCACCATGTCCAACGTCAAGCTTAGATACTTTCAACATTAATGGTGGAAATAGCCAGTTTTCAAGCTCCTTCTCCATGTTTTGTACAACGATCTATGGAAGCAAACAATGGTATGAGTTCTTTGATTCCTCTCAATGCATATATTGGTTCACCTCTTCAAAGACATTGGAATTTATAAAACAGTTCATGATTTGGTTCTTGCATACTTGATGATATGGAAAATGAGTCTTCATGCCTTGGATCCTTTGCTTTTATTTTGAAGAAAACAAAAAGAAGTCTCGATGTCAACCTGAAAAATTTCCGCAGTGCTAAAAGCAAGCTAGACTTTGTGCTTGTTGATCAAGGTGGATGTTAGTGGCCACCCACCTGTTCCAAATTCCACTTGGCTCATCTTGACAATTTTCAATTTAGCACGTTTCTTTGTAATGGTGACATCTCTTGGTAATTGTGGGTTCTGCAATTTTGGGGTTATCTTGAATCCCTACACAACATTCAAGTGGATATTGGTGGCCGCCCACCTATTCCAACTGGCTTATTTTGGCAGTTTTCATTTCAGTACATCTTTTTGTACTTCAGGGGTTGTTTTGAGGCCCTAAACAACATTTTTTGGAATTGCCATAGTCAAATTGATGAATTAATTTAAGTCTGACAACATAATGTGTATTTCTCAAAAATACCTTTCCAATGGGCTATCACACGCCTAAAACGGAGATCGTATGCAAAAGTTACGACCCTGGGAAGTTGATGTACTAACTCAACCCAATGAGGCCCACATGACTTTTGGCGCTTCATCTCTTAGGGTTAGGTTTTTGTATGTCTAGGGTTTTGGTATTCATGTTTATTGTAAAAATACCTTCAGAGCCTCATTGTACTGATATTCTTGCAAATGAGCGTAGTCGTCACATCTCTTCTTAGAGATAAGCTGCCACCATTCTAGCGAGTTCATTCACTCTATATTTTTATAGTCTCTGTACATTTATTTCATTAATAGAAATCATGTATTGTTTTATTTCTCTGTTTCTGGAAATATTTTGTGTGTATTTCATTGTAATATATATACTTTCATTTTATTCTGAAAATAATCCGGATCAGTGGTATCAAAGCAGGCTGCTCTTGACAGTTTTTCAGTTCATATCCCCAACGAGGTCTGAGTATAGCAAGTTGGGTCTTGAGCTTGTGTCTCTTGAGGAAAATCGCTCTCACATGCCCAAGAAACCCTCCATGGCAGAAGAAAAGAAAAACGACAGAGCAAAAGATGTTATTAACCTGTTGTTTGAGCAAGCTCTCGCGCAACAGAGGGACGAAATGATGGAGATTTTTTCCCCCATCCTTCAACGCCTGCCAATAGAAACATGCACATCTTCATTAAGCGACCACTTTGGAGGAACCTCTCCCTTCAAGGTACACGTTAATTTTGATATTCCCATATTCGAAGGTCAGATAGATGTATATGCCCTAGAAAAATGGTTAAATCTACTAGAAGGTTATTTCTCTGTTCACAAATTTCCCGACAGGGAAAAGATCACCTTCACACTCCTTAAGGCTCTCCCCCATGTCAAACATTGGTAGGAAACTTACTGGGAGTAAATTTCCATAGAGGAATATGGAATATATGGGGCCAATCCCCACTTGGGATTATTTTGTGGATGCAGTCAAGGAACAATATTACCCTGTTGATAACTATGAAGAGAAGAAAATGAGATGGACCACACCGCGGTAAGAGAGGGGCCAAACGGTGATGGAGTTCACAAATACTTTCCATACCTTGCACACCAAGATGGGTATCAAAGAATCTGAGTGATATTTGGTTCTGAAATACCGTGGGGCTCTACACAAGTACATCCAAACCAAAATGGATTTCTTAAACATCTCATCACTGACAACTGCTTATCGATATGTTGTCAAAATTGAGCATAAATTTAGGCACTAGAAAAAATGGGAGTTTGGGTCTATAAATCCGCAACAACCAAATCATATTAAAGACGACCCTATCCAACAACCTCCTGACAACCAGTCCAAGACACATGAAAAAAAGGGTAAGGGAAAGACTAAGAATGACAATGCAAAGTGGTGCGACTTCCACAAAATCCCTTGACAAAACAATGATGAATGTCGCTCAAAACAGTCATTGGTGGCCGAGATCACAGACAAGGAGCCGAACCTTGATTCATAATCTGATCCATAAAAGAATGAAAAAAGGTCGATCATTGATGTAGACCCCACTGCTATTGTTGCGACCACAACAATTCAACTAGAAGAACCAACAAATATTGATAGGGGGAGTGCCTCTTCCATTCATATATGTGGGTGAAAGGGACCTCGTTGCATTTCATTGTTGATAGTGTAATCTAGAAGAACCTCATCTCAGCTGAGGTCGTCAAAAAGTTGGGGTTGTCGACAACACCACACCTGCAACCTTATAACATCAGGTGGTTTCACTAGGGACGAGAGCTTTGTGTAAGCCAATAGTGTCGCCTGTCCTATGGCATCCAACCCTTCAAGGATGAGGTAGTGTGTGATGTTTCCCCTCTTGATGTTTGTGATGTTGTTTTGGGCCAACCATATATGTGGAAACGTCATGCTATTTATGAGTCTCAACCCCATAGTGTCATTATTACTCTGGGGGGTCATATCTACACGATAACAGAGGTAGTTCTGACTATTGTTCCACCAAAACAGTTCCACAAGGTAATCTCTCATACTACTAAATTCAACCTCTTCATAATATTTTCAAAGGATGAACATAAGGCCACTGCAACCATTGCAACCTCAACACCTTCTATCCAACAGAAGCAGATTGCAGAAGGGAAAGAAGATATTTCTTCTTCACCTACAATGGTGCCTACACAATGCCCCATCAAGCCAAGATACAACATGTTGGTGGAATAGTTTCAACCCCGAAAGCAACAGGTTTGTGACAACCTTCCATAGAGCAAGCAACACAACTTCTCCAACAAGGAAATAAACTCACCAAGATTCAGATTCAACAAATGATTTCTCCTCTTCCACGTGAACTCAAAACAATGGATACCATTTCTCCCTAAGGGGGGAGGACTGATCCAGGTGGATATTGGTGGCCACCCACATGTTCCAAATTCCACTTAGCTCATGTTGAAAGTTTTCAGTTCAACATGTTTCTCTATAATGGTGACATCTCTTTGTAATTGTGGGTTCTGGACTTCCGAGGCTGTCTTGAATCCCTACACAAAATCCAAGTGGATATTGGTGGCTTCCCACCTATTTCAATTGGCTTATTTTGACAGTTTTAATTTGAGTACATCTTTCTATACTTCCGGGGCTGTTTTGAGGCCCTAAACAACGTTTTTTGGGCTTGCCACAGTCAACTGTTGAATTAATCTAAGTTTATAAACATAATGTGTAGTTCTAAAAAATACCTTTCCAATGGGCTATCACACGTCTACAACGGAGATCGTATGCAAAATTTACGACCCTGGGAAGTTGATGTACTAACTTACCCGAACGGGGCTCACATGAATTTTGACACTTCATCTCCTAAGGTTAGGTTTTTGGATGTCTAGGGTTTTGTCATTCATGATTATTGTAAAAAGGCCTTCAGAGCCTTAATGTACTCATCTTCTTGTGAATGAGCGTAGCCGTCACATCTCTTCTTAGAGATAAGCTGCCACCATTCTAGCGAGTTCATTCACTCTATATTTTTACAGTCTCTGTACATTTCTTTCATTAATAGAAATCATGTATTGTTGTATTTCTCTGTTTCTGGAAATATTTGTGTGTATTTCATTGTAATATNAATAAGTCTCGATGTCAACCTGAAAAATTTCCGCAGTGCTAAAAGCAAGCTAGACTTTGTGCTTGTTGATCTAGGTGGATGTTAGTGGCCACCCACCTGTTCCAAATTCCACTCGGCTCATCTTGACAGTTTTCAATTTAGCACGTTTCTTTGTAATGGTGACATCTCTTGGTAATTGTGGGTTCTGCAATTTTGGGGTTATCTTGAATCCCTACACAACATTCAAGTGGATATCGGTGGCCGCCCACCTATTCCAATTGGCTTATTTTGGCAGTTTTCATTTCAGTACATCTTTTTGTACTTCAGGGGTTGTTTTGAGGCCCTAAACAACATTTTTTGGAATTTCCATAGTCAAATTGATGAATTAATTTAAGTTTGACAACATAATGTGTATTTCTCAAAAATACCTTTCCAATGGGCTATCACACGCCTAAAATGTAGATCGTATGCAAAAGTTACGACCCTGGGAAGTTGATGTACTAACTCACCCCAATGAGGCCCACATGACTTTTGGCGCTTCATCTCTTAGGGTTAGGTTTTTGGATGTCTAGGGTTTTGGTATTCATGTTTATTGTAAAAATACCTTCAGAGCCTCATTGTACTGATATTCTTGCAAATGAGCGTAGCCGTCACATCTCTTCTTAGAGATAAGATGCCACCATTCTAGCGAGTTCATTCACTCTATATTTTTATAGTCTCTGTACATTTATTTCATTAATAGAAATCATTATTGTTGTATTTCTCTGTTTCTGGAAATATTTTGTGTGTATTTCATTGTAATATATCTACTTTCATTTTATTCTGAAAATAATCTAGATCAGTGGTATCAGAGCAGGCTGCTCTTGATAGTTTTTCAGTTCATGTCCCCAACGAGGTCTGAGTATAGCAAGTTGGGTCTTGAGCTTGTGTCTCTTGAGGAAAATCGCTCTCACATGCCCAAGAAACCCTCCATGGCAGAAGAAAACAAAAACGACAGAGCAAAAGATGTTATTAACCTGTTGTTTGAGCAAGCTCTCGCGCAACAGAGGGACAAAATGATGGAGATTTTTCCCCCCATCCTTCAACGCATGCCAATAGAAACATGCACATATTCATTAAGCGACCACTTTGGAGGAACCTCTCCCTTCAAGGTACACGTTAATTTTGATATTCCCATATTCGAAGGTCAGATAGATGTATATGCCCTAGAAAAATGGTTAAATCTACTAGAAGGTTATTTCTCTGTTCACAAATTTCCCGACAGGGAAAAGATCACCTTCACACTCCTTAAGGCTCTCCCCCATGTCAAACATTGGTAGGAAACTTACTGGGAGTAAATTTCCATAGAGGAATATGGAATATATGGGGCCAATCCCCACTTGGGATTATTTTGTGGATGCAGTCAAGGAACAATATTACCCTGTTGATAACTATGAAGAGAAGAAAATGAGATGGACCACACCGCGGTAAGAGAGGGGCCAAACGGTGATGGAGTTCACAAATACTTTCCATACCTTGCACACCAAGATGGGTATCAAAGAATCTGAGTGATATTTGGTTCTGAAATACCGTGGGGCTCTACACAAGTACATCCAAACCAAAATGGATTTCTTAAACATCTCATCACTGACAACTGCTTATCGATATGTTGTCAAAATTGAGCATAAATTTAGGCACTAGAAAAAATGGGAGTTTGGGTCTATAAATCCGCAACAACCAAATCATATTAAAGACGACCCTATCCAACAACCTCCTGACAACCAGTCCAAGACACATGAAAAAAAGGGTAAGGGAAAGACTAAGAATGACAATGCAAAGTGGTGCGACTTCCACAAAATCCCTTGACAAAACAATGATGAATGTCGCTCAAAACAGTCATTGGTGGCCGAGATCACAGACAAGGAGCCGAACCTTGATTCATAATCTGATCCATAAAAGAATGAAAAAAGGTCGATCATTGATGTAGACCCCACTGCTATTGTTGCGACCACAACAATTCAACTAGAAGAACCAACAAATATTGATAGGGGGAGTGCCTCTTCCATTCATATATGTGGGTGAAAGGGACCTCGTTGCATTTCATTGTTGATAGTGTAATCTAGAAGAACCTCATCTCAGCTGAGGTCGTCAAAAAGTTGGGGTTGTCGACAACACCACACCTGCAACCTTATAACATCAGGTGGTTTCACTAGGGACGAGAGCTTTGTGTAAGCCAATAGTGTCGCCTGTCCTATGGCATCCAACCCTTCAAGGATGAGGTAGTGTGTGATGTTTCCCCTCTTGATGTTTGTGATGTTGTTTTGGGCCAACCATATATGTGGAAACGTCATGCTATTTATGAGTCTCAACCCCATAGTGTCATTATTACTCTGGGGGGTCATATCTACACGATAACAGAGGTAGTTCTGACTATTGTTCCACCAAAACAGTTCCACAAGGTAATCTCTCATACTACTAAATTCAACCTCTTCATAATATTTTCAAAGGATGAACATAAGGCCACTGCAACCATTGCAACCTCAACACCTTCTATCCAACAGAAGCAGATTGCAGAAGGGAAAGAAGATATTTCTTCTTCACCTACAATGGTGCCTACACAATGCCCCATCAAGCCAAGATACAACATGTTGGTGGAATAGTTTCAACCCCGAAAGCAACAGGTTTGTGACAACCTTCCATAGAGCAAGCAACACAACTTCTCCAACAAGGAAATAAACTCACCAAGATTCAGATTCAACAAATGATTTCTCCTCTTCCACGTGAACTCAAAACAATGGATACCATTTCTCCCTAAGGGGGGAGGACTGATCCAGGTGGATATTGGTGGCCACCCACATGTTCCAAATTCCACTTAGCTCATGTTGAAAGTTTTCAGTTCAACATGTTTCTCTATAATGGTGACATCTCTTTGTAATTGTGGGTTCTGGACTTCCGAGGCTGTCTTGAATCCCTACACAAAATCCAAGTGGATATTGGTGGCTTCCCACCTATTTCAATTGGCTTATTTTGACAGTTTTAATTTGAGTACATCTTTCTATACTTCCGGGGCTGTTTTGAGGCCCTAAACAACGTTTTTTGGGCTTGCCACAGTCAACTGTTGAATTAATCTAAGTTTATAAACATAATGTGTAGTTCTAAAAAATACCTTTCCAATGGGCTATCACACGTCTACAACGGAGATCGTATGCAAAATTTACGACCCTGGGAAGTTGATGTACTAACTTACCCGAACGGGGCTCACATGAATTTTGACACTTCATCTCCTAAGGTTAGGTTTTTGGATGTCTAGGGTTTTGTCATTCATGATTATTGTAAAAAGGCCTTCAGAGCCTTAATGTACTCATCTTCTTGTGAATGAGCGTAGCCGTCACATCTCTTCTTAGAGATAAGCTGCCACCATTCTAGCGAGTTCATTCACTCTATATTTTTACAGTCTCTGTACATTTCTTTCATTAATAGAAATCATGTATTGTTGTATTTCTCTGTTTCTGGAAATATTTGTGTGTATTTCATTGTAATAT
>JZKD02S1183930.1:0-12649 GCA_000966675.3 Picea glauca | reverse complement strand
TGTGAAGTACAATGTATAAGTCATCTAGGTGTTGAGTGAGTTTCTTGGATGATCGGTGAGATCGTCCAAGTAGGTGAGAATGATTTGAACTAGATCATGAAAAATGTACATCATGGCATGTTGGAAAGTGGCTCCAACATTCTTGAAGCTGAAAGACATGACACAATATGAAAAGGTACCCCAAGGGGTAGTGAATGCAGTTTTGTATTGATCGGTTGGGTGGATATGAATTTGGTCGTAGCTAGAGAAACCATCCATGAAGGACAAAGCCTCATGGATGGCACAATCATCGATAATTTAATCAATAAAGGGTGTTGGAAATTTGTCTTTGGGACAGGCGTGATTGAGATCACGAAAGTCTTTACAGACGTGGATAGTGCCCTATTTTGCGTTCATTGGGATGGGGTTGGAGACCCATGATGTATATGTGATGGGGTATATGAACCCTGCAGCGCGTAATTTGTCAATCTCGGCTTTGATGGTTTCTTCTTTGGATGGGTTTAATTGACATTTCTTTTTTCATACGGGGGTAATATCAAGCCATGTGTCTATGCGATGTTCGATAATAGAGGGATCAAGGCCTGACATCTCTATGTATAACTAGGCAAAAATGTCTTGGTATTCCTGGAAATGATATTTGTTAGCGATGAGTTCTCCAGGAGAGCATGCGGTGCCAATGGTGATTTCCTCTGTGATGCCAGGTTTGACGGAAATATCAATTTTGACAGTGGGGGAAATGTTGGCCATATTACCTTCCTCAAAATCTTCGGGGGTAGGGATAGGGTGATTGAACCAGTCTATATGCCTTGATGGGATAAAATATTTGTCTTTGATTGCGTATATGGAGTTTTGTCTATGAGGCACAAAGGCATCTTGTGAGAGAAAGAATTCTCAGTGATGGAGTGGATCCCATGGGAAATCAAGGGTAGTTAATTCCTCGACGATGTATTCGTTGTAGTGGAATTGTCGAGAATATAGTGTATCCGGGGGAACAACATTGGTGGTTGTCGTCGCATGGTTGTCTTCAAGTGGTGAAGAGGTAGGGAGGGTGACGCAAGGGAGTTGTGATGATTTGCTTGACATGAACCAAATATCAAGATACTATGGGTTGAACATGGTAGTCGGGCATAGAATTTCTATGGGGAAATGAATTGGAGAATTGGGGGGATTTGGGGGAAAATCCTCATATAAATCATCCAGGAACCATGGGGGAGTGGGGATTGCCTCAGGTTCCGATGAGAAGATACTAACCACATCAAGTGATGGGGTATGGGTACACCCTAGATCTGCTGGATGGGGGGGTAGGGTTTTGAATAAGGGTCATTTGGCGATGCCTGTATTCAATGATCATAGTACATTGATATGTGAAATGATTGAGTGATTCTCATAGAGAGAAAGGACATCTCATATGTTCATTGAATGAAGTCATGACATAGTGGATGTCAGTGACATGCATGTGAGATGATGCAGGTGGAGGAGGTTCTTGTTGGAAGCTCTGGCGAACAACCATTAGAGTTTGCTAAAATTGAGGTAACGTCGGGCAATGGTGGGTGTAATGGCCATACTCAGAATAGATGGCACATGAAAATTTGGTTCACAACCCTTTGCTACCTGTTTTAGGGTGTGCAGTGGTAGCACTAGAGGATGTAACAAGTGGTGTCGGTGCCCACGAGAGTTGAATTTAATTGAATAGCTTAGGGAAAGATGGGAACTTATTGGTGGGGTGTCCATTTTCTCGCATAGTGCACAAGGAGGCTGAACTCTTGGTGGAAATGGAGCAACAAGCTCTTTCTTCTTCCGTCTGCCCCCAACTGTAGCAGGGGTTCTAGTGAGTGGGGGTGTGGATAAGTATTGGAATCTTCATTAGGATTCCTTCTATTTAGGGAGGGAGGGATGGTTTAGGGACCATCTCAGGTGGATGTAGATACCATACTGGAATTTCCAGCACCATATTAGGAAGGGTAAGTATTGCAGCTACCTGGAAAGATTGTATGCCTAGTGGGGGGTAAAAGAAGGGGATTTGGGTGATGGCTTGGGGAACTATCTCCCAAATTGGAATGTGGCCCTGGGGGAGGGTATAGTCAGGAACATGGGTAACTGGGGAGTTTGCAAGGGATTCCTAAGGAAGGAGCTCTGTGACTAGTGGGACATCAAATAGTAATGAAGCCTCTGAGGGAGGAAGGGTATCTCCAATTTATGTTCCGTTGGATGAGATGAAACATACTTGTGATGAGGGATGGATGAGCAGAGGTGCTCCATGGTATGTCCCTAGCAAGGATGGGTCCTTAAAAATTTTGGGACCCATTTTGATGAGTGGGTAGGCCTTGGGATTAGTGTGAATGAGAGGAAGATGTTATCGATGTTGGAGGAAGGTTTGGGATCGTAATGTGACACTTGGTCAATAGTGACGATACTCCCATTGTGGGGGAACATCATTATGCAAAACATAGAAGAGGCCACAACCTTCATCGCATACATGTAGCTATGTCCAAACAAGATGTTGTAGTCGAGCAGAGCATCGGTAACTTTAATGTCAATGAGGATAGCTTTTCCACTGAGTTCAATGGGGACATTTTGGAAGATTCCCTCGGGAGAGGAGGGTCGTCCGTTGTAAGCCCTCAGAGCAATGGAGGATGCTATGTTCTCAGGAGAGCCAAGTTTATGCCAGATGGTTTTGGACATGATGCATGTGGATGCACCTTCATCAATAATGCAACAGTGAACTGTGATGTTCCTGATTTTAATCGGTATTTGGAAAGTGACCAAAGCGGGGAGATGTGGTTCCCCACTATCGAGATCGAAGGTGATGAGTCGAGTATCAGCAAGGTCAAATTCCCTCAGAGTGGAAAGTAATGACTTTTGTTGAGTATGATAGGTTTTAATAACTTCTAAGACTAACATGGAAGCAGGGGATTGTGCCAAGTCATCGACCAGACTATAATTGTGAGCTTCCCTAGCCTGAGGGTTGGTGACATTTTGTCATAATGCTATGTGAGGAATAAGGAGGGGTGTGTCGGTATTAGGGTGAGGGATCATCAAAGGTGGGCTAGTTGTGACTAGGGTGGCTTCCAAGGTAGTGGGAGGAGGGTCATAGGGTGCATTGTATTGATGACTATGCATTTGTAGAAGGACTTATTCCTTACTAGTGAGGAGGATAGTGTTATCTATAGGAGTGCCTCGGTTGGCGTACTGTCCCATCTGTGGTGGGGCCAGATGCATATCCTGTTGGGTGTTCATTACCCCTTGGTGTGGTATGGGGTTTTATAACACAACTAGGGGGGGTTATTGCACATATTGTTGTGGGGCCTGTTGGGGAGCAGGTGGTACTTGGGGACGTGGTCCATTTCCAGATTCTTTCATCTATTTAAAATCAATAATTTGAGGTAAATGGTGATTATAATGACCATACTCACCACAAAGGGCACAAGGGAAGTTTGTCCAAAGATTATTGGTGTTCTTCCCTTGGCATTTTTTGTTATTTCCCCCTTTGGGGTTCTAGTTCCCCTGATTCTGGTTGCCCCAAGCAGGTTGGTTCTACTGGGGGTGGTTTTGGTTTCCTCCTAGTCTGAGATTGTTATTGTTTTAGTTTTTTCCTTTCTTTTTGGTATTGTTTGACTGATGGGCCATATTATCCATATTCAACTATTCAAAATTTTGATATTGTTGAACAGGAGAGAGATGAAAAAAATTAACCCTAGCATGTGGTTGTCCTTATGGAGAAATAATGGGTTGGGGAGGACCAAGAAATGGAAGGTATGGATTATTCTGTGGTAATGATCCATAGGGTGCATAAGAAGGTGTGGCACTTTCACTAGTGCTTAGGGTGTAAGAAGAGGTAGAGGGGGTACCAGAACTTGGTTGGGTCATTGGGCATACTTTGGATGCCAGTAGTGGTCTGTTGATGGGTGGAGGAAAGGTCAAGGGGTATGGTTGTTGATAAGTGGGAGGAGGATAATAAGGGGGTCCGCCATATGCTGGTGGATATTGAGGTGTTACATACATAGGTGGTTGTTGGGGGTGTGAATTATGGTGTGTAGTGGTATCAATCAATCCATCCATTGAGTGAGACATCCTAGGTTTGTCTTGGACAAATGGAACGGGTCTCGGGGTTTCAAGTAGTACTGTATATAAATATCTTGACTGTGACTAAATGAGTTCAAACTGTTGGGCCTTGCTGATGGCTTCTTCTTATGATTAGGGGAAGGTGGTGGCCACATCTTTGGCAAGGAGGGAAAAAAGTAATTTGAGAAACCAATTAAGGCATTGTTGTGGGGTGGCTTCATCTTTGCAGAGACTACGTCATCGATGCCATTCATGAATGTGGTCGGCGATGTGCATGGAGAAAGTTTGTTTAAACTTTGTGAGTAGTTCGAGACCATTGTCATGATAGATTGGGAGTTGAAAGAAGGTCAAAAATGCTTTGTCCAAAGATTCAAAGGTCATATGGGACCCTGATTTTTCTTCTACATACCATTTGGCTGATGGGCCAGTGAGTGTGCATTGAAATAACCTCAATCAGACAGAGTCGTCCATGATTTTGTTTTAAGAGCACCATAAGTGAAATTTCATTATATGGTTGGTAGGATCATCTCCTGCCTTTCCTTAAAACTTGGGGATGTTTGAAGCCAGTTTGGTAGGCATTGCAAGCCATGTGGGGTCATGAAAAATAGGATCATTGGTGAGCTTAGTCAAATTCAGAATGTTGAGGGAAGCCAAGTATGGCATATGAGGTGGTAGTGGATGATTAGCTCCATCCATGGTGGGAATTTTTGTTGTGCCTGACCATGAAAGAGGGTTTGTCCCGACCATGGTGTGAGTGATGTGTGTCCCTAACCCATGAGGGGAGATAGGTGGGGTTGTGTTTCCTTTTGGGGAAGAAGTCTGCCCCTCGCTTCCTTATACGGGAAAGTGGGTGGATGGTTAATCTTGGGAAGTGGGCCCAAGTAAAGTGGAACCGAGAAAAGCGGATCGTAAGACAGTAGCACTCATAGGAGTGTGAGAAGGTGGAGTCGATGAGTTGGAAAGACTAGGAACTCCCACTAGAATGGGAGGGAGATTTAGAAAGCGTCTAGAATGACAAGGATTATGTGGGTCCCCTATGATGTCCGACTAGCAAAGTGGATGTGTGCAGATGGTGATGAGATCAAATAAATGAGAAAGAGCCTTTATAATTTTTGGACCTTCACAATATAATTCACAATCACATGTAATCACAAGAGCATAATGCATAAATCAATTGATACAGAAGCATATATGTGGGTTGGTGGTTTTTGTCCACGTGGGAGAACAAAGAGAAACAAATTCTCATGTCCTAAAATATGTAACACCCTTCCTCTCAAATAGAATTGGACCTTCCAATAGCACTCAATAGTGGGGTCTGAAGCCACTGGAAGAGGAACTAGTGAAGGATGAAGTAATAAATTATAATGAGGGATATAGGGTGCATATCTCGAAAGAGCTAGTGATATTTCCCACTAGCCACACAAAATCCAATCAAGGTGAAATTGTAGCCCACAATTGCCACCTAGGTAGATGTCCTAAAATTTGGTCACTAGGTACCTCGGTCAAAGTGCGACATTTAGATTTTCGGCCTAAGAAATGGGTCACATGCTGGATCCCATCCAAGAGGTGGGTGCCACAAGGGGGGACACATAGAACAATCAAACCTCGGCCTTCTACCCTTCACTGGTATCTCCCTGCCTTATGGTGTGAGGAACACTTGACTTGGAGGATTTTAAAGTTCCCTATTTGACAACTTCTACTGTTTGAAGATGTGAGAACCAAATAATGGGGATTTATTTGTATGCCTATCCTCGAGATCCTACCTAGACTAAAAAAATTCTTTTTGCAGCTCCTATGGAGGAAACTTAGTGAGTTTTTAGAAATGTTTTATATGTGTTTGTTTGAGATATTGGGGGTGTGGTCCAATCTCGTTGAAATTAAGTGGGAGTGGATAGTTTCATCAAGAAAAGGGTGGGGTGTTTCGGAATCCCTTTGGAGAAAACTTACTTCAACCTACACGTTTCAAGATGAAAACTATGTGAGTGAGTAGTTACTTTGTGTTTGAACAAGTGAAAGTGTGCCAAATTTTTAATAAGTTAGGTGTCATCTTACTGCATGTGGACTCCGTGTGGTCCTTACAAGTCTTGATTACCTAATTACTAAATGCCATTGGCACAACCTTGCAGAATTTTAAAGTCCCTAGGAAAATAGCATGTGGACATGTGGGTCCTTACTAATCCTTTTAAATCCCTAGCATGATTTAATCTAAGAAAGCTTCAAAACTATCCTAGATTATGCACATGTGGGCATGTATGGGCTCATTACAAAACCTTTAAACTTCCCTAATGTTTCAATCTAAGAAAGTAAATTTCAACACTATCCTATCTTTGTAGGATGTGGGCATGTATGGGCCCTTACAATCTTAAGATGTGTTTGAAAAATAAACTAAGAGGAGTCTTGATGGGGGTTGTTGTCCTCTCCTAAAGATTTTGTATTTTTAAAGGAGATGAAATTTTCCCTCAATCTCTTTTTGATTCTCAAGATCTCTTTGGGGTGTGAGAGAAGAGCATACTCAACAAATGATATCCAATTTCTGGTCCCAATGCAAGTTTTGTATGTGATATAAAATGATTCTAACTTAAACTTTAATCAAATCAAGCCATCCATGTGGCAACATGAAAGCAAAAGAGGAAAAATAATGATTTTAACCCCCTAAGTGCCTATGTTTTGACTATCCCTTCATGTGGAGAGGGAATCTAAGTGTGGTGCATATTATAATTTTCATAGAATCAATCTTAAGAAGGCTATGGGCCCTCCAAAAATCACAAAAACCCTTACAATGTGTGAATTTATGAGCAGATGCGTAGGTCGTAGAGTAGATAGAGGCACATGTGGTGCCAATGCACAATTAATAAATGGCCCTTTGGCATAGGTGCGTAGAATGCGTTGAGAAAAATAGTGGGTTGAGCGCACATGCATGGAATACGCGCTTGTGGGTCAAAAAACCTGTGCACTTCTATTATATGGACGTGAAGAAAATTTCAGATGAAATTCTCTTAGCTCAGCTTTGAATTTGGATTTTTACAGGTTGGCTTGGGCCGGTTATGGTTCCTGCAAGTTAAATAAACAAAAAGAAGAGCCAATCTAACCCAAATGGGGGAGAAAATTGATACTCTTCCCCGATGGAGTCACCAATCTATTGCACCCCTTTTGTCACCTGAATGAGAAAAATAAGGATGCTTACAAGCCCAGTTGGGTTAGCTAGGCAAGAGAACAATGAAGGAAAGAGTTATAAATATCAAGCATAAGAAATAAATAAAGAACTAGGCTAAGAACATTAAAATAAATTAAACTAGAGTGCATAAGAACATTAAAACCAAAAATAAACAACACTCATGCCACCAATGGATAGGATTGTATTAGTGGGAAAAACACCAAAGAGAAAGGGAGATGTATGGGTCCCCTCTTCCTCCAAGGCAGAGCTCTTGGACCCCCAAATATTGAGCTCTTATTACAAGTAACAAACTAGAATGAAATGGTGAAGAGAATCCAAAGAACATTCACTCAAGAGGTGATATTAATGGCTAAATGAAATGGTGCTTGCATTCTCTTGATGAGGAAAGAGGATCCTCCAAGAGAATATACGTAGCATAAGAATACAAATGAATTCCTTGAAAAATTAGTGCACCCATGGACTCCTTTTATAGCATAGCTTTGAGGCATTATGCAACCAGTTCTTAGTGTAAACAAGGGGCCCTTTAGGGCACCCTTAGGTCTTTGACCAACCCCCCAGTTGGATTCAGCCAAGCTTTGGGTGTCAAATCTTGGAAGCTGAACTAGAAGTGGGTGGAAGGCCGACCAATATCATAAATGTGTTGTTCTAAGGGATGCACAGTTTTTTGCGTCCATAGTCGCGCATCATGTGCATGTGCACTTTTCTTGTGTTTTTGGATGGCGCATGTGCATGCGCTTCCTGTGTAGTCTTAGCGCATGATGATTTTATAACTAGTTGTATAGTTTTGGACCTTTTGGAAATGCATTTTTGGTTCATGAGTGAACTAATGGGTGTTTTGAAGATGCTAGATTCCTGTAACCATTTGAGGATGAAATTACGGTGATAACAATGAGGAAAACTATTCTACTTGGAGAACATAGATGAGACTACATTTGAAGACAATGGGAGAAACAATTTGGAAGGTATCCATTGGTGGATCAGTTTCATTGAAGAACAAGTAAAAGTTTGTAGCTCAAAGAGAATGAAAGAAGAATGATGCATTGTCTCTCAAGACCATTCTTAGTGGAATCTTAAGTCCTATAAAAGAAAGCATGGAACAATGCACTTCCACCAAGGATCTATGGCTAAATCTAGAGGAGACATATCAAAGTAAGAAAGAGAAATAAAATATTGAAGATCACTCCATCAAGATCACTAAAGGTGAAGAATCTCCAAAAACTATTGAATGCATTATTTCTAAATGTTATTTTGAAAACATTTCAAGTGAAGATAAAGAATCAAGTGATGATAGAACAAAGAAAGATATTGAATACATTTCAAATGAAGGCAAAGAATTATGTGTTGATATTGGCACAAAGGAAGATCATGAAGATATTTCAAATGAAGGTAAAGAACTCTCAAAAACCCTTGATTGCAATGATGATGATGAATTTTTATCTACAAGTGAAGAAGAAGATCTAGAAATAGTGTGTGTAAAGTTTGATGGTATTTATCCCATGAAAAGAATAGAAGAAAATCTATTAAAACTTCAAAAGGAATTTGAAGGGGGTTTAAATAGATATAGAAGTGACCATTATTATATAGAATATAACTATCTTTTGGATAACACTAAGAATCTTCTTAGGAGGAGTCTATGGAACATTTTGAAGTTAAAATAAATGATCAAGGAAGAAGAAAAGAGAAATAAGACTCAATTAGAAGAAAAGGAAGAATAGATCACAAGACTAAAGAATGTAAAAGAAGATATGAATGTAGAAGATGAGATTAGCAAAAGTTTTGAAACTATTGTCCATCTCAAGACCCAAATTGAATAAGCCAAAAGAATAGAGGAACTATTGAAGATTAAAATAAATGAAAAGGAAGAGTCATGTTGTAAGTTAGAATATGAAATTGTTGACCTTAGAGAGAAGGTAGAAAAGTGAAACAAATTATTGAATAGCTCATGAATATTTGATGAGATCTTGGAAAGTCAAAGATCATCATGTGATAAATCAGGTCTTGGATACAAAGGAGAAGATACAAATGATGAAGCAAGCACCTCAAAGAAGCATGAGGGAAGTCCATCAAAGAAGGAAGACAATGTTGCAAAGAAACCATCTACACAAGGTAAAGAAAATTTCAAAAGAACAAAGCAAGGAAGACATCAAGCAACTATTTTTGGGACACCAAAGCAAAGGTATGAAAGTATTTTTCATGGGAATTTTTATTCATGTAATGGATATGGTCACAAATATTTTGAGTGTAGATCTTATGAAAGAAAATATAATGGAATATTTTATAACACCATGAGGTGTTGGAGATGTGATCAAATAGGACACATTGTTGTTCACTATAACTCCATGAGATGCTACAACTGTAGTGGATTTGGCCACAAATCCCAGGAGTGCTAGAACACAAGAAGAAAGTCTATGATGAGAACTTCACATAAAATGGCTAGAAGAAGGAATGAAGTAAGAAAGGGAGACATCTTTGAAAATATGGATGCTCAGAGCTCAAGTTATGAAGAGAAGGGCCATCTATAGAAGTGGGTGAAGAAGACATAACAACCAGATCAAAATGAAAGACTGAAGGGAAGTTCAAAAGTGTCATCTACTAAGGTATACGTGGGTGACAGTGGTTACAATCGTGTAAATACATCGGCTAACCTTGAATAGGTCATGTACATATGTGCTTTGTTGTGCAGCAGACCACATATATGTGGTAAAGCCTTTGGAAAAAAGCAATGCACATGGGTTTCAGCTTGATGTGATGGTATAACTCTGTGTTGCAGAGTCTGACATTGTTTGTTGCAGGATTCTGACAATATTTGTTGTAGGTTTTCATGGTTCTATGTTAGATCATGTAAGGTGACGATATAAAATAAACCTTGGGTGCATGGCACTAACCCATGACTATGGATTGATGCTAATCTATTGGGGTACATGGCTAGTACATATTTAAGTTTCATTGATATATCTTATGATGTATTATTGGATATCATGGTGCATGCATTTTGCATGTGGTTGGGCTACATATTGAGACATGTAGTTGATAGTCATGTTGTACATCATTGGGGAGTCATAGCTTGTTGATGCATAGTTGATATACTTTCTTTGTGCAAGTGATGATGCATGATGGTACACTCATAGATGCACATGGTTGGCATATTGGTAGATGCACATGTTGGCATATTGATAGAGGCATATGATTGATACATTCCATGGATGATATCTTTTTGCACATGGTTGATGTACATGGGTGTTGTGCATTGTGGGCACATTTTGGTACATTATGTACTTGGTTGATATATTGTTCATGATTCTTTATTTCATTGTTGACATATCATTTGTTTCATGATGCATGGTATGGAACAAGTTTGATGCAAGAACAGGTCCAAGGATTTTCATATGGTAGCATATTGGTCATCTTGCAGAGAAGATAGGGGGAGACATACCCATAGGGGGAGTCATTATTCTTCCCATGATTCTAGGAGGAGATATTTATCATAATGATACCTAGAAAAGAGACCTATATTTGAAGAAAGAGCACAGAAGCATAATTGATCCGAAATTGGATCTAGAAGCCTGATAGGGTTGAAAAATGCTCAAAAATGAAAGTGCTCAGAATCTGACAAAACCAATGCCATTGCGTCTATGTCATATTCCTGATTCCGGTGGTATATTTACTTCATCAAACGGGCTCCGTATGCGAAAGTTATCGTGTTCTAATCGGAAGCCCAAACAAGTAAAAAGTCAAAGGTCAACTGGTCAAAAATTCAATGCTGATGGCAGCATGACATCAGCATGCTGACTGTGTAGTAGATGATGTGGCATTCTCTGGCTGATGGTGATTGGGCAGGTTCACTGATAGGGTAGACATGTGGCAGGCAACTGGACTAGTCAATGGTTGACAAGTGGCATTAATCCGTCGAATGGGGAGATGCCACGTGGCCCAGTCATGGGCAACCACATGGCACCCAGCCATCAGTTGAAGTGGCATGTTTCAAAAAATTGTTTTTGGGGTCCATGGGATTTGAACCCATGACCACCACCAAGCCCAACACCTTAAGAAATGGTCTTTTGCTAATACACCAAATTATTGCTTATGATATAAAACCTACAATATGAAATATATTGCATGGTATGTGCGCATAAAGGAGGGGGCTGGGGGCTAAGCCCCAGCCTGTGGTCTATCCACCTGCATGTGATAAATGAAAAAGAGGGTGGGGGTGCCACTACCTGTTGGGCACATTTTTTTAGGGTGCGGTTCTATTGTTTACCCGAGGTTATAGCACATGCGACCATAAGTTAGCGCAAGAAAAGGAGCTAATGCGTAATGCATGGCGCTCGGCCATATGGATCCCATACAACCATTCCAGAGGGGGCACGCACCCAGGGCTCAGGGGATAGTGCCCGAATTAGTTATAAAGTGGGTTTTTATGCCAAGATTTGGGTTTTTAATAATGATTAAGCCTATTTTTAATGAATTTTCTCCATTTTTGGGGGATATTGGGCATTTTTGGAGCCTAATTTTTGGGAGGAAGTTGGAGATGAGTAACCAACTTCCCAGCTATATAACCCAAGCTTGTTTGAGGCCATAGGGGGCATTCAGAGAAGAGTTATGCTGAGGAGAAGCCAAGCCAAAGCCATTTTGAGGCAGAGAGGCTTTTGAGGAGGAGACATTGTCGGACCATTTCTGGGAGCTTCGGATGTCCGTTTTGCGTGTTGTTTTCTTTGTAGGGTTCTAGAGATCTTGAAGAACATGACCAGATCAGTCGTGTAGCCATTTTGCATCGCGGCGATGTACTTTTGATCTTTTGAACAGAAATAAAGAAGCCCCCCCCAAGAGAGAAAAGGCCCAGAGACGTAGGCAAAGTTGTGCCGAACTCTGTTATCAATTTGTGTGTTATGGTTTGCTGTCTTTTATTGCATTTCATATCTGCACATATGTATATGGATATTATAATTCCTCTTCTTTCCTCATTCTTCACTAAGTTTTCTCAAATGGTTAATTAACACATGAAAAATTAAAACTCAACCATAAGTCATTAAAAGATCCTACGGATCAAGAGGTATCATAGCTAGTTGATGTTTGGATTTGAGTTGCATGTTAACCAAGGAAAAGCTACAGTGTGGTGAAGGCGAGCTTGTTGCAGAGAATCCATTAATTGGATTGAGAAGAAGAGATTCTCACAACGAGAATATGGCATCGGAAGAAGGGATTTCTCAAGATGAGAAAGAGTTTTGGAAAACATTCCTTGCTATGTCGGAGATGGTGAAAGTTTTGTACCAAGATTACTTGGAATGGAAGCGACCAGATTTGGGTGATTCTTCAAAGGGAAAAAGTGAAGAGGAAGAGGACCATCCTCAGATTCCTCCTTCACCTCCATCAACACCTCCTTCTTCTCCTTCTTCTTCAAGTTCAAGTTCTAAA
>JZKD02S1183919.1:0-12649 GCA_000966675.3 Picea glauca | reverse complement strand
GAACCAGTCAGTGAGCAACCACCACCTGAGATCAGTGAGCCCACTTCAGTTATTCACTCGCCTGTGCTTATCAGAGATATTCGGCCGCATGTGAACAAATGTGTAGCAGAAGAGGTTGTCTGTCGCCAATTTCCTAGAATTGGCCACGCATTCAATGACACTGTCAGTGAATACATGGAGTGGCATTTCCCTTATGCTTTGGAGCTTCCATATCCCATCTCAACTTCAGCGTGTAAGGGGAAGTTGAAGAGTGTAACTGTTCTATTGTCTCGGTTACATCAACTGTTTGTGATCACTGACCGAAGGAAAGAGATTCCCTTCAGGAAGTTACTTGATTGGTTATGGTGGAAGTCTGATTTCACCTAGCCCCATGTAAAGTGTTTTATTAGTTTAGGATTGTATATAAATAAGCTCCTTTAGGCATGTATCTTTATTCTATTGCTTTTATTTTTCGGCCTGTATTTTCAGCAGTGGGATGTTTTGAGCCTGACTCCATAGCCCAACAACAAGGCACTGAAGCTATGGAATGAGTTCTTAGAGCATCACAGGACAACTCTATCCCCCATGGAGTGTAATGTTAGCGAAATTTCTTGTAAGGAAGGAGGTAAGTGCGAAGGAGCGGGTGAAAAACCCACTTACCCTAAGTTCGGGATGAAAAATGCGTCTGTGGTTAAGCGGCAAGAAAATTTGGATGGAAAGGATCTACATGCCCGGATCAACGGTGCACATCGGATTCTGGAGCCCCCCCGCCTTTCTACCTTTAAGTGGAGGGGGGGGGTCCGAACTCAAGGGTGCACCTCTCCGACGGCTACGATCAAAGCACCCAGATCAATGATGCTCAGATGATTCCATCCCCCCTCAACTGTTCTACCTTTAACAAATGTGGGGCTCCCTCCCGTTGTGTCTCATTCCGAGCTGCCTCTCCCCTACCACCTATTCTCCACTTCACCACATGACATGACCCGCTTCCTTTTGTCCCCCCACTCATCCTCCTCCTGTACTCCCACACTCCATGCTCCTTCCTCCTCTGTCTTATTCAGATCGCGTGGAATTCCTCAGTTGATGTCATAGTTCCCATTTCTTCTTCATCACCTCCACAATGTTCACGCCTTTAACCCTCGTTACACCCTCGTCCACATTCGCCATAGGGATCCCTCGTAGTAGTCCAGTGAAGTAGCATCCAAAGAAGGACTATTTGGCTGATCTAGGTGACACCATTAGGAGACCTCCACGTCCCAGAAGGTAGAGTTGATTGAGGACGTCCCTAGTCCCAAGAATGCAATTATGGTGGTTGTTGTTGGTGGTTGAGCGTCATCTCCGCCATAAAGAGGAAGGTCCGGCAAAGGATTAATTGACGTCGACTCACCTATAGAAGGATAGTCTGAAATCTGATGGCTTCTGTCATAGGTGCACAATCGTCCAAAGTCTGCATAGGCAGGCTGTCAGAAGCCATGCAGACATAACTCTTTAATGCAACGTCTCGTTTTTGCTGTTGTTGTTGTTGTTTAGTATATGTAGGCGTTTTCGCCATTTTTGTAAGCATCGATGGTTGAGAAAGGGTCTCGATTGTAAGAACTTTAATGAAGCACTAGTTATGCTGGTTGTGTATTAACATCTGAGACTTCTTGCCTTATGAATGTCAGCTTCTTTCCATGTCTTTGTTCATATTGTATTAGAACAACTTGAAATTGGAGGATCCAGTCGATTTGTGACTGTTATAGGATGATGTAGGTTGGATCAATGTAACAGTCACATTGTTTCTAATTGATCTCTGTGTTTTTCTTAGCACTAAATGACTTGGAATTAGAGGATCCAGTCAAGTCACCCTTTTAGTTACTCGAAACTCTGAACCAAGAGGATCTTGCATTTAGAGTTTTTCTTTTGCAAACTGCTAAAAGGCCCGTTGCCCAACGTAGTTTTTCTCACTCCTCTCACCAAGTCTTCCACCTACCCATTTTACAATCAATCTACTGACTGAAGTTAGATAAATACCTCCTTTGTTCTTTACATACCAGACCTGGTCCCTGAGCTAGAGTGATTCCATCCTGAGTCTCTACCCATTTGATCACCCATTAAAACAATCGTGACATAAAACTGATGGGCGTTGGGCTCTGCTGCTGCAAGCAATCGAGGAGTGAATTCCGATGCTAACACCATGGTTATAATATGGTTATATGTATTATGATGTTCATCTTGGTTGAATTATGTTAACTTGCTATTTTCCTCAATGGTTATGTCACACATAAGACACTAAGAGGTTTATAATATGGATAATATATCTATTGTGGTGTTCATCTTGGTTGTATTATGTTTCCTTCCTATGTTCATCAATGCTTTTGTTGCAGTGTGACGTTCTCCAATAATTTTGTCACATTGCGATGTTACTCAAGGGTACTTATGTTGGATTGCAACATTACTCAATGCTTATGTTAGATTGCAACATTCGTCTTGGCTAAATTTATGTAAAATTTATATGTTCCTTAACGGTTATGTTTCACTATGATGTTCATAAAAGGTTATGTCCCATTGTGACATTAATAAGTCAACTAAGTTATCAATGTGCTTAATATACACCTATTAATATTATTAATGTTATTGTTTTCGCCAAGGGTTATGCTAGATCGTGATGTTTCTCAATGGCTATGTTGTATTGCAACTTTCTTGAAGGGTTATGTCACATTATGTTCAACCTCCACCCCCAAATTATAAGATCGTTATGCTATATTGTGATGCTTCTCAATGGTTATGTCACATTGTGACATTCATCTTGGTTGACTTATGTTGAATTCATATGTTCCTCAATGACTATGTTGCATTGCTGACTTCTTCAAGGGTTATGTCACATTGAGTTTGTTTCATTCATTAATGGTTATGTTGTATTGCAATGCTCATTAATGATTATGATGTATACACCCCTACCTCAGCAGGTTCTACACGACCTCCTGGTCTAAGGATCGTTCTTAATCTCCCCCTTGATTTTGATTTACTCTTTGATTTCCCACAGGAATCCTCGACACACAAATGTCTATCCACAGGTCCTTCTCAGGAGTTATGCCTATGTGAACAAGCACTAAGCGCCAACTCACATCCACGTGACCAACTGACGTGACCACACAACCCATCAAAAAGGTATACTGGGTCCTTTGATTCCTCCCTTGAATTTTCTTGACATGGCCCTCGACTGCGACCTGGGGCCAAATATTTTGTCTATTTGGGATTACACGTACCAACGATTTGTAATGAAACAACACCTTTCATCGATAGCCAAAATCATGATGATTCCTTGTCACGATCAACAACTTTGAGCTTCCCGTGATCTAATGGTCTTGATTCTATCAGGACTTCGTGAATCAAGAGTTTGCAACTCTCGACTCTAATTCGAAATGTCCTCCACACACTGACTTCCGAAATGTCGAATTCAAGCATGCGATCAATGACCCTCATTGATCTGGATCCAATGACCACTATCCCTTGTGAGATCATGAGTGTTGAAAGAGACTCAGTCTTAATCTTCCCGCTAGTCTGCAAGATCCAACGACCCACGAAACTTCACAATTCTCCCTCTGACGATTTCGATCGTCCATTCAGACTTCTCAAAGACTCCTGGAAAAATAACTTGGCATCTTTTCCCTTCAGAATTTGGCTTCTACGAGATGGATCCAATCCTCATATCACCTTCGAGCTCCTTCCAAATCCATATCCTTCCTGATCTTTGTTCTGCTACAAACTCAAGGATTTCTAAAGGATTCTTGCACTCACTCCTTGTGGCATTCACAATAACCTCTGGTTATCCACCACCTCCAACTCTGTGCACTTCCCTGCAAGAACAATTCTTCGACCTTCCTTCTCATTGATAAACTCCAATACTCTCTCTAGCCTGTGCACACCTTGCATGGCTCGATGCTATACCCACGCTTCTGCTGGTATGAGAACAATCGTATCCCTCCTGATATTTTTGAGATGAACCCAAAACTTCGTCGATGCACTCTTTGCGGACTCTCGTTGCACTCTTTGCAGGAATTCTCAGGAAGAGAAACAATTGAAACTCATATTCCTCTTACTCATAGAATTCATACATTCAACATGAAATCATGAGAATATACACACATAACATTGAAAATACATGCATGACAAAGAACATAAGAAAACTGTAAACATACCATTTAAAGATGTAAATGGAATGCATAAAAACACCATGAGTTTGGATCAAAGCTTATTTATATTAATCCAAGTGTATCTATACATGAGTCCAATAGGAACAATTATCCTCTTATGGGATTTCTACAATCTCTATTCTTCTTCTCTCCTATTCTCTTACTCGCTTACTCTACAGTTGATAATAATTCCTCTAATACAATACCTACGAGGGATGTTTCTAGAGTTTTCCCTCTTACAACTCTAGCTATGTAATCAGAATTAAAAGCTATCTACTTTACATTCATTACAATTAAATTCCTCCATATCCAACAGATGAGAGCAACGCTTAAGATCTGTTTACAATCTCCAAAACATAAATGCAAATACATCCTTTCAGATATTTCATTAATGCTTTATCCTTTGAAATTCAAAATGTTCTCAAAATGTGCATTGGTGCAATTCTATTTTTCCTTCACCTTTGCGCTTTCTTTGTTGGCTCACTTACGATTCTCCTACATCATACTCCCTTGGTTGAAAAATTCATGGAATCCTGTTCATGAGCTCCTGCATTGTCTGTCCATGTCTTTGGATATTTGCTTCACCTTTCCAACTGGAATCCTCAATCAGGTGTCCCTTCCACTTTATCAAATAATCAAAATATTCTTTTATTCAGGTCTTCTTCCCAACTCTTTGGTCAATTATTTTTTCCATCTGCGGATTTTCAGCTATAGGTAATTGTTTAACCCGTTGAATTTATTTTTGATCCTCTGACCCCTCTATTCCATCATCTCTATAATGATATATATCTGCTACGTTGAATATGGGCGAGATGCCCACATCATTTGGCAATTCTATCTCATAACCATTGGCCTCAAATTTTCTCAATATTTTGCACGACCCTATCTTCTTCATCTTCAACTTATTATACATTCCCCTTGGGAATATCTCCTTCCTTAGGTGATATAAGACTAAATATCCCACTTCAAACTAAAGTTATCTTCTGTATTGATCTGCTCTACGCTTGTATTCTTGGTTGGAATTCTTTAGCCGCTCCTTAATCTTGCCGTGAAGCTCTTGCATATCTACTGCAAAATCCTCTACTCCAACACTTATGAATTCACTTTGATGTAAGTCTCTCAATTTAGATACTCCCCTTGGCTACATTCCATAATTTATCTAGAATGGGCTCTGTCCTGTGATTCTGTTAGGTGAATCATTATATGAAAATTCCTCTTGTGGCAGAATATGATCCCATTGACTGTGATGTTCAACTACTAAAATCCTCAATAAATTTCCTAGACTTTGGTTCACTACCTCAGTCTCTCCATCCATCTGAGGGTGATATGATGAGCTAAAAGACAATTTTGTCCCCAACTTCTTCCATAGTGTCCTCCATAAATGACCAACAAATTTGGTATCCCTGTCCGAAACAATACTCCTGGGTAAGTCATGAAGTTTAACAACTTCTTTGAAAAATAGATTTTCAATGTGAGTTGCATCACTGGTTTTCTGACATGGTATGGAATGTGCCATTTTTGAAAATCTATCGAATACCACAAATATGGAGTCACAACCCCTCTGTGTCCTCGACATTCCTAACACAAAATCCATGCTTACCGCATCCCATGACCTCTCTGGTACTGGCAACGGTTGATACAATCCTGTATTTTGTCTTTTCCCTTTTGTGTGTTGGAAAATTATGCATTTGTTCACAAATTTCTTGACATCTTTCCTCATCCCTGACCAATAGTATAAATTGTTTAGCTGTGCAAATGTTTTGTCATGGCTGAAATGTCCAATGAATCCCCCACTATGTTTTTCCTTCATAAGATTCTCTCTCATTAAACTCTTCAAAATACACAATTGATTTCCCTTGAATAATAGTCCATCCTGAATCAAATACTCGATCCACTGGCTTCTATCTCTGAGAACTAGATTCTCACATGCTTCATAAGCATCTTTAAAATCTGGATCATCTTTCTACATGTCCTTAAGGCTATCAAAACCTAAGGTATTCACACGAAACTCTTGCAGAATCAAACATTTCTTGCTCAATGCATCAACAACCTTGTTAGCAATTCCATAAATGTTCTTTATAACAAAAGTAAAATTCTGCATATATTCAACCCATTTCATGTGTTTCTGGTTTATCTTCTCCTGTCGAGTTATGAATTGTAAAGCATTGTTTTTTCTATATAAGACAAACTCTTTCGAAATCAAGTAGTTCCTCCATTTATTTAATGCCTGTATGATTGTATAAAATTATTTATCATACGTGGAATATTTCACTTTGGCATCGTTCAACTTCTCACTGAAGTATGCAATTGGTCTATTGTCTTGACTCAAGACTGCTCCAATCACAAATCCACTTGCGTCACATCTAACTTGGGACATTTTGTTGAAGTCTGCCAGAACCAAAACTGGTTCTCCAGTTAATTTTTCCTTCAACAACTTAAAACTTCTCTCTGCTTCCTTTGTCCAATGAAAATATTTATGTATTTTCTTTACTATGTCCATCATTGGTGCACATATCCCGCTGAAATTCTGGATGAATTTCCTGTAAAAAATAGCCAATCCATGGAAGCTCCTGACTTCAAAGATTTTCTTTGGTGATGACCAATCCTTGATTGCCTTTACCTTCTCAAGATCCATCTTTAACTCATTTGAAGAGATCACAAACCCTAAATAAATGAGTTCTTTCTTCATGAAAGATGACTTCTTCAAATTTATCAACAACTTCTCTTATTGTAATCTCCTCATCACTAGATTTAAGTGTCTCAAGTTTTCTTCCTTAGTATTACTAAATATTAGTATATCATCAAGATACACAATAAAAAACTTTCCAATGAAATCTTTCAAGAATTTGTTCATCGACCTCATGAAAGTACTTGGTGCATTCATCAAACCAAACGACATGACAAGCCATTCGTATAGTCCTTCATTCATTTTGAATGTTGTCTTCCATTCATCACCTTCCCTCATTTGAATCTGGTGATATCCGCTTTTCAAGTCAATTTTTGAAAAAAACTTTTCTCAACTCAAGCAATCCATCAAGTCATCCATCCTAGGTAAAGGAAATCTATACCTGATGGTAATCTTGTTTATAGCTCTTAAGTCTATACACATTCTCCAACCACCATCCTTTTTTGGACTTAGCACTATTGGAACATTGCATGGACTCAAGATTTCTCTAACCAATCCTTTTTCCATCAAATCCTGGACTTGCTTCTTAACCTATTCATTCTCCTACGACATCAATCTATACGCTTCTTTGTTTGGTAAAATTTCTCCTGGTATAAGGTTAATGTGATGTCTTATACTCCTGATGGGTGGCATTGAACAAGCTAAATCATCCACCACTGTATCAACACAATTCTCTAACAGTTCCTGAATTTCCTCCGGTAGATTGTCTATCAAAGTACTTGTCAAAATGACTCTAGGTTTTCTCACTACAACAAGCTGTATTTTTTCTTCTTTATTGACTTCATCAAGAAGTTCCTTCCCACTCATGAGAAGTATAGTATTGCTTGTTTCTTATTTTACCTTCTTACCTTCAATTGGCAACAACATATGCATCCTACCATTCTTCTCTAAGGTGTATGTGTTCCTTCTCCCATCATGAACAACATTTCTGTCATATTGCCATGGTCTACCCAACAAAATATGAGAGACATCCATGGAAATAACATCACATAAGATTTCATCTATGTAACCCCCTATCTTAAATTCAACTAAACATTGTTTAATGACTGTTACCTGATGTTCCTTTTGCAACCATGAAACCTTGTATGGGTTTGGATGTGCAACAATCTCCAATTCCAGCTTCTCCACCATTTCTGTGGATAATAAATTATCTATACTTCCATTGGCCACTATTACCTTGCATACCCTATCCTTGGTCTTCCAAGAAGTTCTAAACAAACTGTTTCTTTGGACTGGATTCTCTATCTCCTTCTCTGGATTTAAGAGAATTTTCCTCATCATTAAGGATATTCCACCTTATGCATATTCTACCTCAACATTTCTCCTTTGCGCTTCTGAAATGTGAGCTTCGCCTCCTCCATCTCTTTTTCTATCAAGACATTCATAATACTTATATCCAATCTTTCCACAGAAAAAACATTTTATCTCACCACCTCTGCCTCTTCCTCTTCCTCTGGCTCGCGTAAAAGTATTTGTATCTGTAGATTTTCTTCCCTGTGAACTTCCTCCTCTTTTTGGGTGAGCATGAGTTTTCTTTTCTTCCTCCTTATGCTTCTATACTCTGTCTTGGGAAATTGTTTTGCCTTTGCTATGACTTCTACCTCTGCCTCTTTGACTTTGTTTTTGGGACAATTTCTCTTTATCCTTCAGAGCAATCTGATAAGAATCTTCCACATTTCTAATCACCATCATGCTCATCTCGTCTTGAATGTCATATATCAGACCATTCATGTACCTGGTGACCTTCTCATCATCATTTTCACGATGACCTGCTCTGATGTTTATCCTGTAGAACTCTTTAGTGTATTATTTCACTATCATTCCTTTCTATCTCAAATTATTCATTCTTCGAAATAGATTAATTAGGTAGCCCCTGGGTATAAATTTGGCTTTCATCTTTGCAACCATTCTATCCCAACTTTTGAATCTTTGCTTTCCTTTGCAATTCTTGTTAGCCTGTAGTTCATCCCACCACAGTGCTGCATGCCCTTTAAGTCTAGTGATGACATGTTTGAATTTCTTATCCTCTTCGATATCTTCATAATCAAAGTACTTATTCAGATATCTAAACCAATCTAGAAACTCTTCAATGTCTAAGTTTCATTCATACATCGAGATGTCCATTTTTTCCTTGGCACCTATTCTTGCAACAACTTTGAATAAATGTTCTTCTGTATCATCTTCGACTGCAACTTCTTCTCCAGCTTCAGCCTCATTTTCACTTTCATCTTCACTGACATCTCTAACATCAACTGTTTTCCTTTGTGCCTTCTCCATGGCATATAATATATCACAAATTTCTCTCATCTCCCTTTCCACATCTAGATCGGGCATTGGTTTATCTTGACATCTTTTGGGTGGAATTGTTTCAAATCCGTTCCACGTAGAATTCAAATAAAAACTTTCCTTCTGTCCTATATTGTTTACAGAAAATAGTGGTTGTAAGATCTGATACAACCTGATGTAAGCACCCCTACCTCAGCAGGTTCTGCATGATCTCCTGATCTAAGGATCGTTCTTAATCTCCCCCTTGAGTCTGATTTACTCTTTGATTTCCCACAGGAATCCTCAACACACAAATGTCTATCCACATGTCCTTCTTAGGAGTTACGCCTGTGAGACCAAGAACTAAGTGCCAAATCACATCCATGTGACCAACTGACGTGACCACAAACTCCACCAAAAATGCATATCAAGTCCTTTGATTCCTCCCTTGACGTTTCTTGACATGGCCCTCAACTACAACATGGGGCCAAATCTTTTGGCTATTTGGGATTTCTCATATCGATGATTTGTAATGCAACAACACCTTTCACCGATAGCCAAAATCACAATGATTCCTCATCACGATCGATGGATTTGAGCTTCCTGTGATCTAACGGTCCTGATTCTATAGGGACTTTGTGAATTGGGAGTTGACAACTCTCGAATCCAAGTCGAAACATACTCCACGCTCTGACTTCCAAAATGGCGAATTCAAGCACACGATCAACAACCCTCATTGATCCAGATCCAATGACCACTATCCCTCCTGATATTACATGTGTTGAAAGATACTTAGCCTTAATCTTCCCACTAGTCTGCAAGATCCAATGGCCCATGGTACTTCACGATTCTCCCTCTGAGAATTTTGACCATCCGTTTAGACTTCTCAAAGACTCTTGGCCAAATAGCTTGGTGTCTTTTCCCTTCTAAATTTGGCTTCTGCGAGATGGATCCAATCCTCATCTTGCCTTCGAACTCCTTCTAAATCCCTATCCTTATTGAGCTTTGTTCTGCTACAATTGCAAGGATTTCTAAAGGATTCTTACACACACTCCTTGTGGCATTCAAAATAACCTCTGGCTATACACCACCTCCAACTTTGTGCACTTCCCTGCAACAACAATTCTTCGACCTTCCTTCTCATTGGTAAATTCCAAGACTCTCTCTGGCCTGTGCACACCTTTTATGGCTCAGTGCTATACCTGTGCTTCTGCTGGTACGAGAACAACAATATCCCTCTTGAGATTTTTGAGATGAACCCATAACTTCGTCGACGCACTCTTTGCGGACTCTCCCTGCACTCCTTGCGAGAATTCTTAGGAAGAGAAACAATTGAAACTCATATTACTCTTATTCATAGACTTCATACATTCAACATGAAATAATGATCATATACACACATAGCATTGAAAACACATGCATGACAGAGAACATAAGCAAACTGTAAACATACCATTTAAATATGTAAACATAATGTATAAAAACACGATGAGTTTGGATCAAAGCTTCTTTATATTAATCCAAGAGCATGTGTACATGAGTCCAATATCAACAATTATCTGCTTATGGGATTTCTACAATCTCTATTCTTCTACTCTCCTATTCTCTTACTCTCTTAATCTATAGTTGAGAATAATTTCTCTAATACAATACCTAGGAGGGAGATTTCTAGATTTTTACCTCTTACAACTCTAGCTATCTAATCGGAATTAAAATCTATCTACTTTACATTCATTATAATTAAATGCCTCCATATCCGACAGATGAGAACAACGTTCAAGATCTGTTTACAACATCCAAAACATAAATGCAAATACATCCTTTCAGATATTTCATTAATGCTTTATCCTTTGAAATTCAAAATGTTCTCAAAACGTGCACTGGTGAAATTCCAACTATCCTTCACCTTTGCGCTTTCTTTGTTGGCTCACTTACGATACTCCTGCATCAGATTATGTCACATTGTGACATTAAGAGACTAACTTTAATATTATGTTACATTGTGATACTAAAAGATTTATAATATAGTTATATGTATTGAAATGTTAGTCATGTCAAATTGGTGTGTTCTTGAATGGTTATGTCGCATTGCAATATTCCCCAAGGGTTATGCTAGATTGTGATATTTCTCAATGACTATGTTATATTGTAACATTCTTTGAGGGTTATAACACATTGTGTTTGTTTCACTGTAGTTGACCATGATATACATGGTTAAGCATGGTTTATTATGAATGTCCATGTTTACTATGGTTAACAATGATTAACTTTATCTATCATTAATAATACTTTCATATTAGTGAAATTTGTATAAATATATAATTATACAATTTAAGAATCAAATATATAATTAATGTTTTTAAATAAATTGAATTGTATTTTAAATTGTTTAAATAAAACACATAAATATCTTTATTTAAACCAAATGTTTTTCTGGCGATTACTCATAAATGGTTATTACTCTATTAGAGAATAATCTATATTCACATACTTAGAAGAAAATGACCATTATAATGCAACTCACAAGTGACAAGTCAATAATTAATTATCTTTCTTATAAAAATACTCTTCCCATTTCTTTGTAGGAAACTCCTTCGTAATCTTGGTGAAAATTTCTTACTAATATTCTTACATAGAATAAATTTTAGTGTTTTTAATAATATTCCCAAGAAGCTTATGTTAGCCTATGAAAAGTTTTTTTTGGAAAATTTTTTATAAAAATTTACACTAAATTTTTCATATTTTTATTAAAAAAAATTAAAACTTAATTTATTATAATAGTTTTCTATATATTTATATTTTTTCATGAAATAAGACATGTCCATGAATATATAATAGGATTTCTCAAAAATTTCACCAAATCCATGATCATGTATCTTAAATTTTAGGGAGTATTCATTTTATATGATGTTTTAGATAACTATTAATATTAAAATTTTTAGGTTAAAAATCCCATGGAAAACCACCAAGTACTTCCCCTCATTTTGAGGATGGTACCATGGGTAAACCCTAGAATATTTTGGGCATAATGTTGGTCAACAAAAGGGCTCAAAACCATTACAATAATATACTCATTGAGAGCTCAACATGTCACTTGCGAGAATTGAACGTGGGTGGGGAGAATAATAATCATTCCTCCCAACCACCCAAGCTAACTCGATTCACTAGCATATTTGGCCCATTTTGCGATGGCTATTTCGATGCTAGTGTGATGTTATGTCATTGATATGGTGACGAATCTGGGGTCTCTGTAACATCAGTTTATGTGACGTGGCATTTTCGACAAACTTGATCAAACGTCGCAAACGCAACAAGAAAGGAAGACAATGTGAAACCAACTTTTCGTCTAAATTGTGACAACAAATTTTATAGCTAAACCGATGCATCAATAGAATCTCTCATCGCATCTTCAATGAAAACTTTTTGTTTTTTATGTAGCTAAACCGACGCATTGATAGAAGTTGTCATCGCATATTCGACACACCTTTTCGTTGTTTATTTAGCTAAATCGTCGCATCAATAGAAGTTGTCATCGCCTATTCAA
>JZKD02S1183908.1:0-12649 GCA_000966675.3 Picea glauca | reverse complement strand
TTACAAAGTATCATTTTGTATGTCTAGTAATTCATTGAGGAAATAAACTTAGAACAATGTTTTTTCTTTGTGCAGTCTCCAGAGCGTCGAAGCACGCCTAGGCCCAGAACCTCTCTTCTCAGCCCCAATGAACCCAAAATTAGTTTTGTCAGCACTAACAACCTCCCTTGAAACAGTACAAAAAACTTGCAACCAGTGCATAGCTTTTTCAGCATAACCTTGAAAAAGTTGGATGGAAATCAGGGAGTCATCAGCGAATTGGTTATTAATCATCTCACCATCCCCTGGAATTGAAATACCATTGATCTGCCCCAGGATTCTGGCATCCTCAAAAAGGTAACCCAAAGCATCTGCAGCAAGGAATATTTGAAGAAAATGTGGAAGGTGGTTTGTCATGCCATGGTGTGCATGGTGAGAGAGGTCTTTCGTACAGAGAATATGGGGGGATTGCAGAATCAAGGCTTGATAAAAGCTAATTCTGAAGATTGCAGCTAGGGACACCATTGGGTCAGGGCACTCAATTACTCTGCTCAGTATGTCCTATAAGATTCTAGCCAAGGGTCTTGTGCTTAGAATCAAAGGGTGGTGGCTTGTATAGTTAGACCAGAGCAAACAGGATTTTACAAGGCAGGTATATTCTGGACACAGTCCTGACAGCATGGGAAAGTGTTGCGTGGGCAGAAGTGACTGCTCAACAGGTTCTTTTGCTAAATTGATTTCACTATGGTCTATGACATGGTGTATTGGTCCTTCATTACCAATATGTTGTCTTGATTGGGGTTCATCCAGCAGCTTGTGTTCATGGTCAATACTGTCTTTTCCAATGCCTCTGCTTTTGTTTCTGCCGATAGAGTGCTTTCTTTTAAGATTATGCTGCATAGATCAATTAGGTAAGTGGAAGCAATATTTTTATTGTATAATAGATGTACTTTCCCATATTTCCTTGTACTTAAAATGTGGTTTTCCTACTTTCACTCTTCTCTTATGTCAGATTATCTCCAATATCTACTGTACCTCCCACAAATGATACAAATGAGGAGCCTCCTAGGAAACTTGAATTGTTCCACTACGGCATGCATTCACATGTTCACTGCAATGAATTTCTTGTTTGCTTTTTGAAACATTTCGTGTATTTTTAAAATAATTTATTGTCAATAATATGTCAATATTCAATCCAGGTAATATATGCTGTTATATTTTCTACTGTAAGAATGAATGCTGCTTTTTTGTTGTTTTCTGAACTTCCTGTGTGATGTTATTTTACAGCCCTTTGGATTTCGATGGCATCCATATCCAGGTTCAATGTCACAGTTTTCTGTATCTCTGGAGTAAGTATGAATCATTAGATGATCAAAAGAAATGCAATAGTATTATTTTGTCAGTGATTTTGCATGGCTTAACTTTCATAGACCTGCACATCATGTTTATTAGATTTCTTCTCATTAGATTGTAATTTTTGTCACTGATTTTGCATGGCTTATTTTCATAGACCTGCACACCATGTTTATTATGTCAGCGATTTTGCATGGCTTATTTTCATAGACCTGCTCACCATGTTTATTTTGTCAGTGATTTTGCATGGATTAACTTTCATAGACCTGCACATCATGTTTATTAGATTTCTTCTCATTAGATTGCAATTTTTGTCACTGATTTTGCATGGCTTATTAATGTTTCATAGACCTGCACACCATGTTTATTAGATCTCTGCTCATTATATTGCAATTTTGATCTTTGATTATAATTCTTACTACTTTCTCAAAAGTGTTGCCTGTAATTATTGTTGAAATTTTGGTATGCTCGTTAAACCATAGACAATGTCACATCATTGTCACCCAACCATAGGCATTCACATATGCCACCCCGAGCACACTAACCTTTACTTAGAATTATTTCGACAAGCCTACTCCAGAACCAATGGATAAACCCTAGTTGCTAACTGTAGCAACAACTCAAGACAAGTAGAGCGCTCCTTCTCCAAGGGTAACACACAAGAGAGAGAGTCTCCATATTCGCAGAACAAGTACCATACACAACTGCAGCAGCTGCATCTGCACTACTCTCTCTCTCAAACTTGCACCATACTTGGCAAGAAAATCACCAAGAAAATCACCAAGAGAGAGACGAAGACAAAGAGATGACCATGCACCGTTATTCCTCCTGGCAGCTGCAACTGCAGCTCTCCACAAGAATTGCGTACTAACTGGGTCTACAAATGAGCTAAAATGTCCTCTATTTATATTAATTTGTCCAGTAACTTTTCTGGCTGGGCCGACCTGACTTTCTGGTAATTATATTTTTTGTTTATCTTTTTCCTGTGGAGCTGACTTGTATTTCTGGAATATAATATTCTAATATTATTTATTCTGCTTGGCCGACTTGTCTTCTAGGTTTTCCACACGTCTGTTTAATGGTTCACTTGATTCCGGAATATTCTATTCCAAGTCATAGGTTACATGTGGAGGTTAATACCTCCTGCAGCTACCAAAACATCAACAAATATAATATTGGAGAATTAAAACTTTCATATAAAATAAACCAATAAAAAATTTGCATACATACAGATTTAAATTCAGAAATTCTGTAAATTCTGTGGAGGTTCATTGAGATCATAGGAGTGCATAATATGTGTATGGATGTCTTAGGAATTCAGAATATATTGTCCACATTTTTTGCCAATCAAGATCAAATAAAACAACTAAATCTTCACGCAATGTATTTGCAGCAATATTGTTGTCAAGGCATCCATCTTATATGTACAGTTGTGAAATGTCCTTGGGTTGATTATCAAATTTTCATATGAAGACTGTTTATTTTCAGTAGGCGATGCCTAGTTTTATTTTCCAAGGAAAACCTCGTGGGAAAACACTTGGGTACTTCCCTGCATTTTGTCAATGGTACCCAATGTAAACCCATCGGCACTGATTACAGTGCTTGACCCAGAAGGGACATAGGTGAGACATGCAATAGAGGCAGCCAGCCCAGGGAATCGACCCCGAGACCTCCTGCATGAAGCTCAAAACACTCGACCACTTGAGCTTACCCATTGGGCTAGGTTGTGCCTAGCTATTCATAAACAATCCATTATTTGTGGATGCCTTTACTGACAAGTATGGTCTCATGGAGAATGTCACACACTTGAAGGGATGCTCCTAATGTTCTGTTGGATAGGCTAGAATGCTGATGTAATCTGCATGTGCTGATTTCTTCTTAAGGTGGTCAATCTTATGGTCAAAAATGTCGTTGAGAAAATGTGGTGGACACTGTGAATCCTAGAATGGAAAGAAGATATATATCAGGGATTTTGAAACTGAAAAATACAATGATATTCATATCCAATTCCAGGTGGTATAATGGGGCAACTGTACATGATATGGTTCTCTGATAGTGGCAACGACCAGTTGCTTCATCCCATGGGTAAATGAGCCTTTTCCCCTAATGCTAATCACTGGATGCCTACAGTCCGTGTGACTGGAAATTACTGTCGATTGTGCAACAAACACCGTCTTTGTATGTCTGCTGCTGAAACAAAATCAGTGAACATAATTTGTTGCCGTTTTCTAGGTTTTTTCAACCTCCGTGCCTTCATTTCTTTTTAGTTATCTCTTTTTTTCTTTATTGAGTCTATTCTAAATTAAAGTTTTTATTTTTAATCAGCCACCATCGACATTTAGAATCTCTTATTTTTTTTCTACTCTCATTTAAGGTGAAATCTGTTGCGTGCTCCTGTGTAGGTTTGAATAGTAAATTTTTTTATAAGGTTCCTGAGTCGTTACCTGCATTTGTATGTTATGCATTGGAGCATCTTCGATCTCTTTGACATCAACATTAGGATGACCTCTGGTGGGTTTGAAGGCCACTTTGATTTTTAAAGAGTCTAAAGAAACTATGCACATTCATGGAAAACACAAGGGAGTGGAGAGAATATGAGACAATATTATGTCAATTCAGCAACAAATTTACACCGGTGCTAGCTTGAGGTAGACGGCCCATATACAAACTTACAAGCCACACTCTCAAATACATCATAACTCGAACACATTATTAATAGTGCTATAAGTCCATGATGTTGGCTTATCTACCTCCAAACACCATCTTATTACTTAGTTATCAACCCAATATGTTAGTGGTACGGTGGTTAATCTTGTCTTGGTTATGTTACTCTTTAAGGGTGCTTGTGGTTCGATTGGGTGATGATTGTAAATCCTTATGGATGGCCTATGGTCACATGGATTGTTATTAGGGGGCTCTATTGGTTCCACACCTAGGGTTAGTCCACACCTAGGGTTAGTGACTATGTCTAAGTTACCGTGACACCTATATATAAGAGGTATCTAAACTTCATTTGTAATCACTTAAGACATATCATTTGATCATTGTACAATATACATTAATATTTGTTACAACAAAATTTAGCGCCCACAAAAGTGTAAAGTCCCAATCACCAAGATGTTAGTTTTGTGCAACTCATGAAGGCTACCCACTATGACCTCAATAGCTCTTCCTCTCTCTTTAGGTTGGCTTTCCTCCAACTCAAGGGGGTTATCCCTAAATAAGATTGCTAAGGCTATGGAGTGGGGGGCCCTAGGTGATATAGGAAGAGTAAGCCTTAACAAAATGTATGGTTGTTGTAGTATGTGAAATGGGATGGAAATGGAAATGGAAATGGGATAAGAAGTAGATAGGAAAATGAAGTACAAGAATAAGGGATGAAAAGAGATGAAAGGAAACCAGTGCCTATCAATCATGGGCTAATGGAGTCATAAAGTACTGCACAAGTGGAAGGACATGATTTGTCACATTCACAACTACTTCAATGAAGGCCTCTAGTGATGAAATGGTTGTTTTCCACCTCCAACCACCTAATGGTGAAAATCTATTTGATACATTTAGCTTTTTTAATTAAATGATCTCAAGGCAAAGAAACTAATGTTTGTTACATTTACTCTTAGAGTTCTTGCTGGAAATTTGTATGGAAATGAATCTTGGAGGGCCATAGAAGGCACCAAAGATCAACAAAATATAAAAGTGCTGTATAATTTCTGAATTATTATTCCAAGTATGCAATTATTTTATTAGAAGAATGTCAAAAAACTAAAATAAAATAGGAAGTAAATCAAGAGGGAGAAACCTCCTCACATTGATTTACTCAATAAAATACGTAGACTTTTATTTTAAATTGAAAAACAAGAAAAAATTCTATAGGATTTCACAACAATGAAACCATTAGACCTTACACCAAAATAGAAAGCTATACCTCATGTCTTCATTAATCATCAATCTTGATAGTACAATAGAGCTCCATCAAGCTTCAACTCCTAAGTTCCAATACTTCATCACTTCTCAAACTCCTAACTCCCAACTCACAAAATCACAAATGAAATGGAGGGAAAGCCCCTTTATATAGAGTGAGCTAAGTCTCCCTTACAGTAAAATACATTATTTTTCTAAGTAACTCCATGACAAGTCCAACAATAATAAGATATTGGAGTTAGTTAGATCCTCACACATCAAAGTTGACTTGTCAACTATGATCACTAGTTTCTCCTCTTCAGTGGAGGTCGTCTCATAGATATGAGGTGTTGTGCAAGATATAGCTCCAAGAGAGGGAGTGCACCACTAAAAATGAGCACGAATGAGTAAAATATTTCAATAATTCTCCTAGTAGAGCGCTCCACAACCACCTCCATGGGAGAAATCAAACAAATAATATAATAAAAGAGTGGCTGTAATATCCAACAAAATAAATCTAAGGAGATAGGGACGAATTAGGGTTTTGACATTGCTATGACTTCAACAAATAATAAAATATCTCCTCCACATGTGCGCCCTCCAATATGAAGCTCCAAAAATAGCAAGAAGACCAATAAATGCATGCTGTTACACCTCAGATTCTTTGCAGTGTACCCTACATTTTTTCACGAGATGTGACCACTCTGATGAGCTCAAAGTGTGATGATTTCTTTGTATGTGGCCATGTTGGGATGATTAATGTGCAAGTGTTGGTTGGTTGGTAGCCCAGATCCCCTTAGGTGGATGGTCATGGCATTGTTGAGTTTTGGTGTACCTAGGGAAGTGGTTCCCTTGTGGTTTTGAGCCTCTAACCACAAGAGGGAGATGTTGGTACNAGACCTAAACCCTCTTGATCCTCGGAAAGAACCCATATTTCCCAAGGTACTAGAGGGAGGGATCTAGCACCTCCAAATTTATAGCAAAGGAACCCCCTAATCAATTTCTCCAAACGGGAAAAATGGGAAGAAGGAAACCAAAAAGAGGCATCGTAAAGAGGCAGGGCCTGCAAAATGATGGGTAAGCACTGCCAACTTTTCTGCAAATGAATGATCTCTGTACCATCAACTCTGAATTTTCTTCTGCATCTTTAGAAGACGAGATGAGTGAACCATCCCTCATGTATAGCCAAGGACGAGTTAACCAGGGAGGTTTCAGCTCCAATCAACCAAAACTTAGGTTTGTCATCACTAGCTACTGCCCCTGATATAGCACAAAAAACTTGCAAACAGCGCTTAGCTTTTTCAACATAACCTTCAGAAAGTTGGATGGAAAGCAGGGAGTCATCAGCAAAGTGGTTGTTAATCATCTCTCCACCTCCCTGGAATTGAGTTAACCAGGGAGGTTTCTTCTCAGCCCCAATGAACCAAAAATTAGTTTTGTCATCACTAACAACCTCCTTGATACAGTACAAAAAATTTGCAACCAGTGCATAGCTTTTTCAGCATAACCTTGAAAAAGTTGGATGGAAAGCAGGGAGTCATCAGTGAATTGTTTATGAATCATCTCACCATCCCCTGGAATTGAAATACCATTGATCTGCCCCAGGATTGTGGCATCCTCAAAAAGGTAACCCAAAGCATCTGCAGCAAGGAATATTTGAAGAAAATGTGGAATGTGGTTTGTCATGACATGGTGTGCATGGTGAGAGAGGTCTTTCGTACAGAGAATATGGGGGGATTGCAGAATCAAGGCTTGATAAAAGCTAATTCTGAAGATTGCAGCTAGGGACACCATTGGGTCAGGGCACTCAATTACTCTGCTCAGTATGTCCTATAAGATTCTAGCCAAGGGTCTTGTGCTTAGAATCAAAGGGTGGTGGCTTGTATAGTTAGACCAGAGCAAACAGGATTTTACAAGGCAGGTATATTCTGGACACAGTCCTGACAGCATGGGAAAGTGTTGCGTGGGCAGAAGTGACTGCTCAACAGGTTCTTTTGCTAAATTGATTTCACTATGGTCTATGACATGGTGTATTGGTCCTTCATTACCAATATGTTGTCTTGATTGGGGTTCATCCAGCAGCTTGTGTTCATGGTCAATACTGTCTTTTCCAATGCCTCTGCTTTTGTTTCTGCCGATAGAGTGCTTTCTTTTAAGATTATGCTGCATAGATCAATTAGGTAAGTGGAAGCAATATTTTTATTGTATAATAGATGTACTTTCCCATATTTCCTTGTACTTAAAATGTGGTTTTCCTACTTTCACTCTTCTCTTATGTCAGATTATCTCCAATATCTACTGTACCTCCCACAAATGATACAAATGAGGAGCCTCCTAGGAAACTTGAATTGTTCCACTACGGCATGCATTCACATGTTCACTGCAATGAATTTCTTGTTTGCTTTTTGAAACATTTCGTGTATTTTTAAAATAATTTATTGTCAATAATATGTCAATATTCAATCCAGGTAATATATGCTGTTATATTTTCTACTGTAAGAATGAATGCTGCTTTTTTGTTGTTTTCTGAACTTCCTGTGTGATGTTATTTTACAGCCCTTTGGATTTCGATGGCATCCATATCCAGGTTCAATGTCACAGTTTTCTGTATCTCTGGAGTAAGTATGAATCATTAGATGATCAAAAGAAATGCAATAGTATTATTTTGTCAGTGATTTTGCATGGCTTAACTTTCATAGACCTGCACATCATGTTTATTAGATTTCTTCTCATTAGATTGTAATTTTTGTCACTGATTTTGCATGGCTTATTTTCATAGACCTGCACACCATGTTTATTATGTCAGCGATTTTGCATGGCTTATTTTCATAGACCTGCTCACCATGTTTATTTTGTCAGTGATTTTGCATGGATTAACTTTCATAGACCTGCACATCATGTTTATTAGATTTCTTCTCATTAGATTGCAATTTTTGTCACTGATTTTGCATGGCTTATTAATGTTTCATAGACCTGCACACCATGTTTATTAGATCTCTGCTCATTATATTGCAATTTTGATCTTTGATTATAATTCTTACTACTTTCTCAAAAGTGTTGCCTGTAATTATTGTTGAAATTTTGGTATGCTCGTTAAACCATAGACAATGTCACATCATTGTCACCCAACCATAGGCATTCACATATGCCACCCCGAGCACACTAACCTTTACTTAGAATTATTTCGACAAGCCTACTCCAGAACCAATGGATAAACCCTAGTTGCTAACTGTAGCAACAACTCAAGACAAGTAGAGCGCTCCTTCTCCAAGGGTAACACACAAGAGAGAGAGTCTCCATATTCGCAGAACAAGTACCATACACAACTGCAGCAGCTGCATCTGCACTACTCTCTCTCTCAAACTTGCACCATACTTGGCAAGAAAATCACCAAGAAAATCACCAAGAGAGAGACGAAGACAAAGAGATGACCATGCACCGTTATTCCTCCTGGCAGCTGCAACTGCAGCTCTCCACAAGAATTGCGTACTAACTGGGTCTACAAATGAGCTAAAATGTCCTCTATTTATATTAATTTGTCCAGTAACTTTTCTGGCTGGGCCGACCTGACTTTCTGGTAATTATATTTTTTGTTTATCTTTTTCCTGTGGAGCTGACTTGTATTTCTGGAATATAATATTCTAATATTATTTATTCTGCTTGGCCGACTTGTCTTCTAGGTTTTCCACACGTCTGTTTAATGGTTCACTTGATTCCGGAATATTCTATTCCAAGTCATAGGTTACATGTGGAGGTTAATACCTCCTGCAGCTACCAAAACATCAACAAATATAATATTGGAGAATTAAAACTTTCATATAAAATAAACCAATAAAAAATTTGCATACATACAGATTTAAATTCAGAAATTCTGTAAATTCTGTGGAGGTTCATTGAGATCATAGGAGTGCATAATATGTGTATGGATGTCTTAGGAATTCAGAATATATTGTCCACATTTTTTGCCAATCAAGATCAAATAAAACAACTAAATCTTCACGCAATGTATTTGCAGCAATATTGTTGTCAAGGCATCCATCTTATATGTACAGTTGTGAAATGTCCTTGGGTTGATTATCAAATTTTCATATGAAGACTGTTTATTTTCAGTAGGCGATGCCTAGTTTTATTTTCCAAGGAAAACCTCGTGGGAAAACACTTGGGTACTTCCCTGCATTTTGTCAATGGTACCCAATGTAAACCCATCGGCACTGATTACAGTGCTTGACCCAGAAGGGACATAGGTGAGACATGCAATAGAGGCAGCCAGCCCAGGGAATCGACCCCGAGACCTCCTGCATGAAGCTCAAAACACTCGACCACTTGAGCTTACCCATTGGGCTAGGTTGTGCCTAGCTATTCATAAACAATCCATTATTTGTGGATGCCTTTACTGACAAGTATGGTCTCATGGAGAATGTCACACACTTGAAGGGATGCTCCTAATGTTCTGTTGGATAGGCTAGAATGCTGATGTAATCTGCATGTGCTGATTTCTTCTTAAGGTGGTCAATCTTATGGTCAAAAATGTCGTTGAGAAAATGTGGTGGACACTGTGAATCCTAGAATGGAAAGAAGATATATATCAGGGATTTTGAAACTGAAAAATACAATGATATTCATATCCAATTCCAGGTGGTATAATGGGGCAACTGTACATGATATGGTTCTCTGATAGTGGCAACGACCAGTTGCTTCATCCCATGGGTAAATGAGCCTTTTCCCCTAATGCTAATCACTGGATGCCTACAGTCCGTGTGACTGGAAATTACTGTCGATTGTGCAACAAACACCGTCTTTGTATGTCTGCTGCTGAAACAAAATCAGTGAACATAATTTGTTGCCGTTTTCTAGGTTTTTTCAACCTCCGTGCCTTCATTTCTTTTTAGTTATCTCTTTTTTTCTTTATTGAGTCTATTCTAAATTAAAGTTTTTATTTTTAATCAGCCACCATCGACATTTAGAATCTCTTATTTTTTTTCTACTCTCATTTAAGGTGAAATCTGTTGCGTGCTCCTGTGTAGGTTTGAATAGTAAATTTTTTTATAAGGTTCCTGAGTCGTTACCTGCATTTGTATGTTATGCATTGGAGCATCTTCGATCTCTTTGACATCAACATTAGGATGACCTCTGGTGGGTTTGAAGGCCACTTTGATTTTTAAAGAGTCTAAAGAAACTATGCACATTCATGGAAAACACAAGGGAGTGGAGAGAATATGAGACAATATTATGTCAATTCAGCAACAAATTTACACCGGTGCTAGCTTGAGGTAGACGGCCCATATACAAACTTACAAGCCACACTCTCAAATACATCATAACTCGAACACATTATTAATAGTGCTATAAGTCCATGATGTTGGCTTATCTACCTCCAAACACCATCTTATTACTTAGTTATCAACCCAATATGTTAGTGGTACGGTGGTTAATCTTGTCTTGGTTATGTTACTCTTTAAGGGTGCTTGTGGTTCGATTGGGTGATGATTGTAAATCCTTATGGATGGCCTATGGTCACATGGATTGTTATTAGGGGGCTCTATTGGTTCCACACCTAGGGTTAGTCCACACCTAGGGTTAGTGACTATGTCTAAGTTACCGTGACACCTATATATAAGAGGTATCTAAACTTCATTTGTAATCACTTAAGACATATCATTTGATCATTGTACAATATACATTAATATTTGTTACAACAAAATTTAGCGCCCACAAAAGTGTAAAGTCCCAATCACCAAGATGTTAGTTTTGTGCAACTCATGAAGGCTACCCACTATGACCTCAATAGCTCTTCCTCTCTCTTTAGGTTGGCTTTCCTCCAACTCAAGGGGGTTATCCCTAAATAAGATTGCTAAGGCTATGGAGTGGGGGGCCCTAGGTGATATAGGAAGAGTAAGCCTTAACAAAATGTATGGTTGTTGTAGTATGTGAAATGGGATGGAAATGGAAATGGAAATGGGATAAGAAGTAGATAGGAAAATGAAGTACAAGAATAAGGGATGAAAAGAGATGAAAGGAAACCAGTGCCTATCAATCATGGGCTAATGGAGTCATAAAGTACTGCACAAGTGGAAGGACATGATTTGTCACATTCACAACTACTTCAATGAAGGCCTCTAGTGATGAAATGGTTGTTTTCCACCTCCAACCACCTAATGGTGAAAATCTATTTGATACATTTAGCTTTTTTAATTAAATGATCTCAAGGCAAAGAAACTAATGTTTGTTACATTTACTCTTAGAGTTCTTGCTGGAAATTTGTATGGAAATGAATCTTGGAGGGCCATAGAAGGCACCAAAGATCAACAAAATATAAAAGTGCTGTATAATTTCTGAATTATTATTCCAAGTATGCAATTATTTTATTAGAAGAATGTCAAAAAACTAAAATAAAATAGGAAGTAAATCAAGAGGGAGAAACCTCCTCACATTGATTTACTCAATAAAATACGTAGACTTTTATTTTAAATTGAAAAACAAGAAAAAATTCTATAGGATTTCACAACAATGAAACCATTAGACCTTACACCAAAATAGAAAGCTATACCTCATGTCTTCATTAATCATCAATCTTGATAGTACAATAGAGCTCCATCAAGCTTCAACTCCTAAGTTCCAATACTTCATCACTTCTCAAACTCCTAACTCCCAACTCACAAAATCACAAATGAAATGGAGGGAAAGCCCCTTTATATAGAGTGAGCTAAGTCTCCCTTACAGTAAAATACATTATTTTTCTAAGTAACTCCATGACAAGTCCAACAATAATAAGATATTGGAGTTAGTTAGATCCTCACACATCAAAGTTGACTTGTCAACTATGATCACTAGTTTCTCCTCTTCAGTGGAGGTCGTCTCATAGATATGAGGTGTTGTGCAAGATATAGCTCCAAGAGAGGGAGTGCACCACTAAAAATGAGCACGAATGAGTAAAATATTTCAATAATTCTCCTAGTAGAGCGCTCCACAACCACCTCCATGGGAGAAATCAAACAAATAATATAATAAAAGAGTGGCTGTAATATCCAACAAAATAAATCTAAGGAGATAGGGACGAATTAGGGTTTTGACATTGCTATGACTTCAACAAATAATAAAATATCTCCTCCACATGTGCGCCCTCCAATATGAAGCTCCAAAAATAGCAAGAAGACCAATAAATGCATGCTGTTACACCTCAGATTCTTTGCAGTGTACCCTACATTTTTTCACGAGATGTGACCACTCTGATGAGCTCAAAGTGTGATGATTTCTTTGTATGTGGCCATGTTGGGATGATTAATGTGCAAGTGTTGGTTGGTTGGTAGCCCAGATCCCCTTAGGTGGATGGTCATGGCATTGTTGAGTTTTGGTGTACCTAGGGAAGTGGTTCCCTTGTGGTTTTGAGCCTCTAACCACAAGAGGGAGATGTTGGTAC
>JZKD02S1183897.1:0-12649 GCA_000966675.3 Picea glauca | reverse complement strand
CCATGGTATGTTACTTCACATGCACAAGGTCACTTCATCTCCCTTGGTGCCCCTCCACTTCCTCTGGGTATGTTACAGTTCCTCCCACTCGGATCAGCTATTGCATGTTGGCTTTGCTTCTATCATTTTCCTTGCTCTGTGATTTATCAAGTCGCTTCCAGTCTAGTTTTACCTCACTGCCATGCTATGGGAGCATGGTAAGACTAATATAGGGTCTTCCTGGTACAATTATGCTTCTAGGAAATGTCGCATTTGCATGCTTTCCCTCCCAGGCTTCTTCGATCCTTTGATTTTCCAAGATAGGGAGAAAAATATGCCTCCAATGGCCATTGTAGAGGAGGAAATTATGGAAGAGCCAATTATGGTTCCGTCATACTCCCTCCTCTACACAGTCCAAGACCCCCATGAACTGCCTAACACCAGTCACTATGTCCTTGCTACAGTATGTGCCACGGATTGGGCAACTTGCATAATTCAAGATGATATTCTATCGGTTAAATACCCAATAGAGCCTCCAACGCCCTCCTCATCTATGGTCCAAGACTCGCACTCCACTTGCCTCCTTGCACCAGGTCATCTGGAGCTCATCTTAGAGATGTGTAGGGATATGTAGGAACAAATTCATAGGAATACATTTCTTAGCAGCCAACTCAAAATTTTGTATGGAGTGCTCTCAATCTCACAAAGCCAGCAACAATGCTCGACCTGCGCACAACCATGCATCTTCACTCCTCATGGTGGAACTCAGTTCGTCACAAGTTTCACTAGTTCTTTTGATGTTAAATCCTTTCCTTTCAAATCTATGCACTTTTTTTGCAAATATACAGTGGATTTTCATACTCCTGTTTAGGATTCTCTCTGTATCTTTAGACAATTCAGACACTACATTACCTTGCCACTTGTCTCGGTTTCCAAATTTTTGGCGGAATAGGTGGTGGTTTGTTTCTCATGATACAACTAGAACAGAAGGTCGCCATTTGTTCTGGTTTCCACGTATCTAGAGGAACAGGTGGAATAACTCCATACATGGCTTCGTTATGTATGATTACAACAATTTTTTGAGGAATCAAATATTTTTATTTACAAAAAAAAACATGTACGAGACTCTAGAGAAACTAAAATGGAATACTTGAATGAGATTCTATTGATTTCAAGAATAATTTATTCTCTACTGAATAGATCCAACCACATGAAGGTGGAAGCTAATTTGTCCCCTTCCTCCCCCTGCATCACTCCCAAAGCCCCATACCCAAACTATCTACTAAAAATTAATTCAAAGTGGCATAGTACAATTCATGCATAGAAATTAGCAAAACAAAATTTAAATGTAAATGAAAGAAAGAGTGTGTGTGTGTGTGTGTACAAATATGTGGTTTTTATTTGGCTTACATCACTATGCCATATGTCATCCATTCATGCATTTGGGGTGAGTTAAAGTGGTTTGATAATATCACCCATGTGTACCGAAATGATAAGGAGATGACATGTTATCAATTGTTAATACAATGGTTTATAATTTAGGCCCCAACTCCTTTTTATCTACCATGCACTTTCACCAGCCAAAATAAATTGAGACTATCGATATTGGGTCTGTATTTTTGGTTTGATCGTGTCTGTTGAATTTTCATTTTAAACCCTATTTGTTCTCTATTACTTGTACAAAAATATGGGAAAAAGATGCAATATATAGGGTATCAAACCGAAAGTTAGGACTGAATGAAAGAGAAAACTTTATTTGAATTGAATACAAACAGAGCCATTGTAAACCATATCATATTGAACAAACAACTACAAGATCCACATTCTCTATCTACATCATCAATTATGATACATATCGAAGACTTTATGGGGTCAATCCCTCCTTGGATGCACAGGTGGGGTTAGACTCTCTTTGTATGGGTCTTCTCCTCTATACACTCTCTGTAATGGTAGGTGGGCTAGATAAATGCAGTGGTCAATGGGTTTGGAGTGGGTTTATTTGGTAGGGAGTTTGGTGCCATAGTGTGTTTTTTATCTTTGAATATTGTTTTTTTATATTTGTTTTATTTTTTGTTTATCTTTTAATTTTTATTTGTTTGTAATATAATTTATATTTACTAATAGTTAAAATCAATCAACACATGTTGAAAATGGGTTAGGAGGATGAGACAAATCAAGATGAATGACTTCTAACCAACCAAGAATACATATAAGAATATGGCATGCAACTTAAAAAGAAACAATTAACCCATATAATAAAATACTTTAAAGAGAATACATCATAGAAAATATATAATCACATACCCGAACCTACATTTAAACCATTCAATATCATTGATCTTCTTCTCTGTCCAACTCCAAATCTATATCATCCAGTCCAGAATCTAGTTCAGAAATGATGTTGTAAGGATTGGGCATAGAAACCTCATCATCAGTGTCATTTTCGATAATTTCATCATTGATATGATCATCAAGAACATTATCATCTACATCTATCTCAACCTCTATGTCTTCTTCGTCTAACACATCTACTTGCTCCTTTGCATCATATTCTTCTTCTACATTATAATTTACATGCCTTCCTCTTGGATGATATCTAACAACATATGGCCATCCCGCTTTACCTGGAACACTTGAGCAAAAGACCTACTCACATTAGCTTGGAAGAACATAAATCTCAGTACCCAGCTCAAGCGTCCTTGTATTAACCATGGTAAATTCATTCTCATTCTCAATAGAAGTTCTTTTAGGATCATGTTTGTTCATTTGTAACCTATGAAATTTGACCTCGAACATGACTAATTTAAAAGATTTAAAGTCACATTCAAGTATATCATTCAAATGCCCATAGTATCTATATTTAGATACCACTGGATGCCTATCACTTCTAGAGGAAACATCAGTGACCTAAAATACTACAGTTATGCCACAATCAAAGGGTTTTTTCTTGTCATCCAACTTTTTTATGTGAAATTTATGACCATTGCACCACATACCCTTGTGATGTTTCAACTATGTTATGCCCAACACATAAAAAATGCATTGTCAATTATTAACATATTTAGAATTAGCAACTATTTTAAGAAAACAACAGACAACATACATTAATATAATAGAAAATAAGTAAAAATTGTGGGTGAATATGCTTACATGTTATCATTTAAACCACATGCTAAATCAATTTCCCTTTGTGTAATATTTTTATCTTGATTATGATGAGCATCTTTAACCAGTGTAGCGGCCCCTTCCCATGATAACCTACCATAACATTGTATACATCATTCTATCCATATATTCATCCAATCAAGACTGTTTGAAATGTATAAATGTAGTGCATCCCACTCTCGATGAGATATATGAAAAAATAGCAATTCATCAATAATTAGGTACCATGCCAAAGGTTAATAATTGATGGAAGAATAAAAATTAAATAGGTATGATATAGATAAAACTAAATAAACAAAAGTATTGTATATCTCTACAAACTAATTACCTTTCACTTTGCTCATTCTACCTTTCCCCAATAGGACCTCCCCTTCAAATTTGTTGATGTATTTGACATCCCAAATGAGAGGCACATTCATATTTGTTGCTAATTTAGAAAGATACTGACAAATATAAACCAAGGATTGATATACCATATAGCCCTCCACCATAGAACCCTTAGGACGTGCTCTTTGTCTAAAAAAGGATTTCAATGATTTCAAATTCTTCTCCACCATCCACATTGACCTTGTGTGTACAGGTCCACAAATTTCAATATCCTCAACTTGGTGTATGAGGTAGTGTTCTTGTGCATTGAAAAATGTTGGAGGTAGGTACTTTTGCATTTCACACATTAGGTGAGGAAGACCTCTCCTCAAATACCCTATATCTCATTTATGGACTTCTTTAGATGAAAACCACCTACACATGATGCAAGAAAATGACTACAAGTTTAAGTGTGTACATTGCAAGTAAAACACATGTGAAAAAGTTATGCAACAAATTTTTTCATATAAATTGTTACTTACCTCATGTATTTTCCAAGATCATATATGACTTGTTTTATGTTGTTGTCAAAGTTGTTTGAAAGAGATATAGGTAGATCATATTGTAACAAAAAAGGAATCATTATAAAAGTAAACAAAAAAATACCCAAAAGATGTATATACAAATATAGAAATATATATATATAAAAAAAATTACCTTAATGAATGAATGTCAGTCATGAGTTTTTACCCCACCAAATTCAGCTTTCTATGTTAAGATATTATTTATGTTTGAAGAAAATCTCGTGGGAAATCTAATTTTCCTAATGACCTCTTTTGCAACATTTATTTTATTCTTTGTAAATAACCATGGAATACTATATCGATGCCCATCACTATTTGAATTAATCGCATTTTTCATTGCATGATTGGGTTTCTGAATGTCACTACAAATTTTACCATTTTTTTCTTTCACTCCTTCCATCTAAGATTCTCCATAATGTTTTTGTTACATTCTTCTTGATATGCATTGTATCAAACAAATGAGCTATGTGTAAGTGCTCATAGTATGGAAACCTATTGAAGTGTATAGGGTATGTTTTCATTCTTCTTGGAATCCCATTAATGCCTTGACAATATTTATGAAAAATAAATGAGATTACATCAATAATTGTTAGATATAGTCAACATATTTAAATGTNGGTTCATGAGCTTGATGAGGCATGATCTTGTACAACCACATCAGACATAGGCTAGTTTTTAGTTGCATTTCAATTGCGAAGACTTCCTGAAATCATCAGAAAATACAAGCTTATATGACTAAATATTAATAATTAAATAAACAAACAAACAAATCAATATGTATGAGACCTAGAAAGAACAAAATGCAATACCTAAATGATAAAAGTACTTGTTTTCATTTTAAACTGTAATTTATATATTTGTGCAGAAATGCACACCATGATTCAAAAACATGCCTGTCGAACTCTTTACACACCTACAATTTGAATGATTCAATTTTGTGAGGGTGTCTTAGATAATGTTACAACTATATACATATTTATATTTTCATTTGAAAACATAAAAGTGGTTGTCGTGTAAAAGGGGCAAAGTCTACCTTGTAAATTGAGATACCAAAATAGTAGAAAGTGACCTAATGCAAATGCACACCCATGCTTCTATTTAGCTCAAAATTTAATGATCTAGGATTTCATATGAATTTAATAACATTCCAAATATATATATTTCATTCAGTGTGCATTTTAAAAATACTAAGGACTTCTACCTTGAACCAAGATTCAAGACCTTTTGTAAAAGGGAGGGTCAATTCGTCTTATTGTAAAATGCACGCCTAGGACTCATATGAACTCCAAATTGAGTGGTTCAAATTGTGGAGTTTGGATTTTATCATTTTACATCTATTCACACTTTAGATGTGCAATTTGAAACTTAAAACCCTCTAGTGTGAATAAAGGATAAAAGTTGCCTTGTAAATTCATAAAGGGAAAAATTCATAAAATGCTTGAAAACAGGGCATGATGAGAAATGCACACCCTTGGAAGAAAAATCTATGTATAGTGTTGTTAATTTACAAGTTACAAGACTATGGATTTCTTGTAATCCATATAGAATGGATAGTAGGGTGATTTGTGCCCAGAATTTAGTAAAAGGTTGAAATACACATGAATATTTGGCAATTGTGTAAAGAAATAACTAAAATGGGTACTAACTACGTGGGTCCATGAGTTCAAGGAGGAAGGAGCTTGTATGACCACATCACACATAGGATAGTTATTAATTTCATTTTCTTTTTCAAGACCTTTCATAATCATGAGAAAATACAAGGTTATATGACTAAATATTAATAAATAATTAAATAAACAGACAAATCAACATGTACGATACCTAGAAAGACTAAAATGCAATACCTGAATGAGAAAAACTTGTTTTTCTTTTAAATTTTAATTTATGTCCTTGTGCAAAAAAGCATACTAGGCTTCAAAAACATGCACGCCCAGGTCTTAACACACCCACAATTTGAATGATTCAAGTTTATGAGGGTGTCTTAGATAATTTTACACCTATCTACATATTTATATTTTCATTTGCAAACATAAAAGTAGTTGTGGTGTAAAAGGGGCAAATTCTACCTTGTAAATTGAGACACCAAAACACTATAAAGTGACCTAATGGAAATGCATGCCCGTGATTCTATATAGTTCCAAATTTAGTGATCTAGGAGTTGGGGTAAAGTTAATAACATTAAAAATCTATATATTTCATTCAAAGTGCAGTTTTAAAGGACTAAGGACTTATACCTTGAACCTAGATTCAATACCTTTTGTAAAATGGAGGGTAAAACCGTTTTATTGTAAAATTCACTCCTAAGACTCATATCACCTCCAAATTGAGTGGTTTAAATTGTGGAATTTGGATTTTATCATTTTACATCTATTCATGCTTTAGATGTGCAATTTGAAACATAAAACACTCTAGTGTGCATAAAGGTTAAAAGTTTCCTTGTAAATGAAAAACAAGATGCATAAAGAGAAAAATACATAAAAATGCATGAAAACAGGGCATGATGAGAAATGCATGCCCTTGGAAGAAAAATCATGGTGTTGTTAATTTACAAGTTACGGTACTATGGATTTGTTGTAAATACTAAATAATGCATACTAGGGTGATTTTTTCCTAGCATTTAGTAAAGGGTTGAAATACACATGAATATTTGACAACTATGCAAAGACACTAAATAAAATGGAAAAATGGGTACTAACTACCTAGGTCCATGAGCTCAATGAGGCAGGAGCTTATACAGCCATATCACACATAGGCTAGTTGTTAGTTTCATTTCCATTTTGAAGACTTCTTGAAATCATCAGAAAATACAAGATTGTATGATTGAATATTAATAATTAAATAAATAAATAGACAAATAAACATGTACGAGACCTAGAAAGACTAAAATGCAATACTTGAATGAGAAAAATATGTGTTTTTATTTTAAACTGTAATTTCTGCATTTGTGTGGAAATGCACGCCAAGATTCAAAAAATGCATGCCCTGGTCTTTACACACCTATAATTTGAATGATTCAAGTTTCTAAGGGTGTCTTAGATAATGTTAAAATTGTCTACATATTTATATTTTCATTTGCAAACATAAAAGTGGTTGTTATGTAAAATAGGAAAATTCTACCTTGTAAATTGAGAGACCAAAACAATAGAAAGTGACCTAATGGAAATGCACGCCCGTGCTTCTATATACCTCCAAATTTAGTGATCTAATATTTGGGGTGAATTTAATAACATTCCAAATCTATATATTTCATCCAAATTTCATTTTAAAAAGACTGAGTATTTCTACTTTGAACTGGGATTCAAGACATCTATTCATACTTTAGTTGTGGATTTTGAAACTTGAAACCCTCTAGTGTGCGTAAAGGCTAAAAGTTTCCTTGTAAATGGGAAAAAATACATAAAAATGCATGGAAACAGAGCATGATGAGAAATTCACTCCCTAGGAAGAAAAATCCATGTATGGTGTTGTTAATTTACAAGTTACATGTTACAAGATTGTGGATTTGTTATAAAGACTAAAGAATGCATACCAGGGTGATTTGTGCCCATAATTTAGCAAAGGGTTGAAATACACATGAATCTTTGGAAAATGTGCACACGCACTAACTAAAATAGAAAAATTAGTACTAACTACCTGCGTCCATGAGCTCGATGTGGCAGGAGATTGTACATCCAAAACACACATAGGCTAGTTGTTAGTTGCATTTCCATTGTGAAGACCTACAAAAATCATTAGAGAATACAAGGTTATATGACTGAATAATAATTAAATAAATAAACAAAGTACATATCAACATGTACGAGACTCCCCAGGATGAGTTGCCCTGTCGATAGCATGTAGATCCTTGTATTAAGGGAGCCTGCCACCACCCTCACTCCCATTTCTCATATGGAGGGAAACATTCAAGGCGCTTCTGAGTAGGTTCAATAGTTCCCTTATGCAGGTTTAATGGAGCCTTCAGTGCACCATGGTATGTTACTTCACATGCACAAGGTCACTTCATCTCCCTTGGTGCCCCTCCACTTCCTCTGGGTATGTTACAGTTCCTCCCACTCGGATCAGTTATTGCATGTTGGCTTTGCTTCTATCATTTTCCTTGCTCTGCGATTTATCAAGTCGCTTCCAGTGTAGTTTTACCTCACCGCCATGCTATGGGAGCATGGTAAGACTAATATAGGGTCTTCCTGGTACAATTATGCTTCTAGGAAATGTCGCATTTGCAGGCTTTCCCTCCCAGGCTTCTTCGATCCTTTGATTTTCCAAGATAGGGAGAAAAATATGCCTCCAATGGCCATTGTAGAGGAGGAAATTATGGAAGAGCCAATTATGGTTCCATCACACTCCCTCCTCTACACAGTCCAAGACCCCCATGAACTGCCTAACACCAGTCACTATGTCCTTGCTACAGTATGTGCCACGGATTGGGCAACTTGAATAATTCAAGACGATATTCTATCGGTTAACTACCCAATAGAGCCTCCAACGCCCTCCTCATCTATGGTCCAAGACTTGCACTCCACTTGCCTCCTTGCACCAGATCATCTGGAGCTCATCTTAGAGATGTGTAGGGATATGTAGGAACAAATTCATAGGAATACATTTCTTAGCAGCCAACTCAAAATTTTGTATGGAGTGCTCTCAATCTCACAAATCCAGCAACAATGCTCGACCTGCGCACAACCATGCATCTTCACTCCTCATGGTGGAACTCAGGTCGTCACAAGTTTCACTAGTTCTTTTGATGTTAAATCCTTTCCTTTCAAATCTATGCACTTTTTTTGCAAATATACAGTGGATTTTCATACTCCTGTTTAGGATTCTCTCTGTATCTTTAGACAATTCAGACACTACATTACCTTGCCACTTGTCTCGGTTTCCAAATTTTTGGCGGAATAGGTGGTGGTTTGTTTCTCATGATACAACTAGAACAGAAGGTCGCCATTTGTTCTGGTTTCCACGTATCTAGAGGAACAGGTGGAATAACTCCATACATGGCTTCGTTATGTATGATTACAACAATTTTTTGAGGAATCAAATATTTTTATTTACAAAAAAAAACATGTACGAGACTCTAGAGAAACTAAAATGGAATACTTGAATGAGATTCTATTGATTTCAAGAATAATTTATTCTCTACTGAATAGATCCAACCACATGAAGGTGGAAGCTAATTTGTCCCCTTCCTCCCCCTGCATCACTCCCAAAGCCCCATACCCAAACTATCTACTAAAAATTAATTCAAAGTGGCATAGTACAATTCATGCATAGAAATTAGCAAAACAAAATTTAAATGTAAATGAAAGAAAGAGTGTGTGTGTGTGTGTGTACAAATATGTGGTTTTTATTTGGCTTACATCACTATGCCATATGTCATCCATTCATGCATTTGGGGTGAGTTAAAGTGGTTTGATAATATCACCCATGTGTACCGAAATGATAAGGAGATGACATGTTATCAATTGTTAATACAATGGTTTATAATTTAGGCCCCAACTCCTTTTTATCTACCATGCACTTTCACCAGCCAAAATAAATTGAGACTATCGATATTGGGTCTGTATTTTTGGTTTGATCGTGTCTGTTGAATTTTCATTTTAAACCCTATTTGTTCTCTATTACTTGTACAAAAATATGGGAAAAAGATGCAATATATAGGGTATCAAACCGAAAGTTAGGACTGAATGAAAGAGAAAACTTTATTTGAATTGAATACAAACAGAGCCATTGTAAACCATATCATATTGAACAAACAACTACAAGATCCACATTCTCTATCTACATCATCAATTATGATACATATCGAAGACTTTATGGGGTCAATCCCTCCTTGGATGCACAGGTGGGGTTAGACTCTCTTTGTATGGGTCTTCTCCTCTATACACTCTCTGTAATGGTAGGTGGGCTAGATAAATGCAGTGGTCAATGGGTTTGGAGTGGGTTTATTTGGTAGGGAGTTTGGTGCCATAGTGTGTTTTTTATCTTTGAATATTGTTTTTTTATATTTGTTTTATTTTTTGTTTATCTTTTAATTTTTATTTGTTTGTAATATAATTTATATTTACTAATAGTTAAAATCAATCAACACATGTTGAAAATGGGTTAGGAGGATGAGACAAATCAAGATGAATGACTTCTAACCAACCAAGAATACATATAAGAATATGGCATGCAACTTAAAAAGAAACAATTAACCCATATAATAAAATACTTTAAAGAGAATACATCATAGAAAATATATAATCACATACCCGAACCTACATTTAAACCATTCAATATCATTGATCTTCTTCTCTGTCCAACTCCAAATCTATATCATCCAGTCCAGAATCTAGTTCAGAAATGATGTTGTAAGGATTGGGCATAGAAACCTCATCATCAGTGTCATTTTCGATAATTTCATCATTGATATGATCATCAAGAACATTATCATCTACATCTATCTCAACCTCTATGTCTTCTTCGTCTAACACATCTACTTGCTCCTTTGCATCATATTCTTCTTCTACATTATAATTTACATGCCTTCCTCTTGGATGATATCTAACAACATATGGCCATCCCGCTTTACCTGGAACACTTGAGCAAAAGACCTACTCACATTAGCTTGGAAGAACATAAATCTCAGTACCCAGCTCAAGCGTCCTTGTATTAACCATGGTAAATTCATTCTCATTCTCAATAGAAGTTCTTTTAGGATCATGTTTGTTCATTTGTAACCTATGAAATTTGACCTCGAACATGACTAATTTAAAAGATTTAAAGTCACATTCAAGTATATCATTCAAATGCCCATAGTATCTATATTTAGATACCACTGGATGCCTATCACTTCTAGAGGAAACATCAGTGACCTAAAATACTACAGTTATGCCACAATCAAAGGGTTTTTTCTTGTCATCCAACTTTTTTATGTGAAATTTATGACCATTGCACCACATACCCTTGTGATGTTTCAACTATGTTATGCCCAACACATAAAAAATGCATTGTCAATTATTAACATATTTAGAATTAGCAACTATTTTAAGAAAACAACAGACAACATACATTAATATAATAGAAAATAAGTAAAAATTGTGGGTGAATATGCTTACATGTTATCATTTAAACCACATGCTAAATCAATTTCCCTTTGTGTAATATTTTTATCTTGATTATGATGAGCATCTTTAACCAGTGTAGCGGCCCCTTCCCATGATAACCTACCATAACATTGTATACATCATTCTATCCATATATTCATCCAATCAAGACTGTTTGAAATGTATAAATGTAGTGCATCCCACTCTCGATGAGATATATGAAAAAATAGCAATTCATCAATAATTAGGTACCATGCCAAAGGTTAATAATTGATGGAAGAATAAAAATTAAATAGGTATGATATAGATAAAACTAAATAAACAAAAGTATTGTATATCTCTACAAACTAATTACCTTTCACTTTGCTCATTCTACCTTTCCCCAATAGGACCTCCCCTTCAAATTTGTTGATGTATTTGACATCCCAAATGAGAGGCACATTCATATTTGTTGCTAATTTAGAAAGATACTGACAAATATAAACCAAGGATTGATATACCATATAGCCCTCCACCATAGAACCCTTAGGACGTGCTCTTTGTCTAAAAAAGGATTTCAATGATTTCAAATTCTTCTCCACCATCCACATTGACCTTGTGTGTACAGGTCCACAAATTTCAATATCCTCAACTTGGTGTATGAGGTAGTGTTCTTGTGCATTGAAAAATGTTGGAGGTAGGTACTTTTGCATTTCACACATTAGGTGAGGAAGACCTCTCCTCAAATACCCTATATCTCATTTATGGACTTCTTTAGATGAAAACCACCTACACATGATGCAAGAAAATGACTACAAGTTTAAGTGTGTACATTGCAAGTAAAACACATGTGAAAAAGTTATGCAACAAATTTTTTCATATAAATTGTTACTTACCTCATGTATTTTCCAAGATCATATATGACTTGTTTTATGTTGTTGTCAAAGTTGTTTGAAAGAGATATAGGTAGATCATATTGTAACAAAAAAGGAATCATTATAAAAGTAAACAAAAAAATACCCAAAAGATGTATATACAAATATAGAAATATATATATATAAAAAAAATTACCTTAATGAATGAATGTCAGTCATGAGTTTTTACCCCACCAAATTCAGCTTTCTATGTTAAGATATTATTTATGTTTGAAGAAAATCTCGTGGGAAATCTAATTTTCCTAATGACCTCTTTTGCAACATTTATTTTATTCTTTGTAAATAACCATGGAATACTATATCGATGCCCATCACTATTTGAATTAATCGCATTTTTCATTGCATGATTGGGTTTCTGAATGTCACTACAAATTTTACCATTTTTTTCTTTCACTCCTTCCATCTAAGATTCTCCATAATGTTTTTGTTACATTCTTCTTGATATGCATTGTATCAAACAAATGAGCTATGTGTAAGTGCTCATAGTATGGAAACCTATTGAAGTGTATAGGGTATGTTTTCATTCTTCTTGGAATCCCATTAATGCCTTGACAATATTTATGAAAAATAAATGAGATTACATCAATAATTGTTAGATATAGTCAACATATTTAAATGT
>JZKD02S1183863.1:180128-217030 GCA_000966675.3 Picea glauca | reverse complement strand
TGCTTGGATGGAGGGTGAGAATGATTCATCTCTCTATGATGAGGATTTCAATATTGCTAAGATATGGATGAATAATCTTGTGTTGACAAATTAGAAGGTGCAAGATTTGGTTTATGAAGATTGTCCATGAAAAAAAATCTATAAAGGTACCTTGTAATTGTTAATATAGCGAGCTTATGTTGCAAACTATCTGGGAAAGGTCACAAAGAGTGAGGGCTCCTATGAAAAAATATTTTTTTCACCTTTCAAGAATAACCTTAGAAAAAGTTATGCGAAAATGGTGGTGATTGTTAAATTTTCCAAATAAAATGGCCATTCTCTATAAAATTGCGATGATGCAAAAAATAGAAGTGATCTCAAAAGGTAAATCCTCCCCCTTTAAAAGGTAAAAATCAATCTCCTTTTTTTAAAAAGAGTCACTTTATGATTAAAAAAAAAATGTACACTTCAACTCCAAATACTTTGAAGTTTTAGTTGAAGATGCATCACTAATTGTTCTTTCAATTATGTTTTGAAGTTAACAATTACCTCAACCCCAAATCATATGATTTGAAGTTTTAGTTGAAGATGGATCACTACGTGTTTTTTTAAATTCTGTTTTGAAGTGCAACGATTGGATGTATGAGTAAGAAAAAAAATTCTAGAATAGAATTCATTATTTTCCATTAACAAAATGGACAATTTTCAAGTTCAACTCCTTTTGGAAATGTCTTGAAATTTTGTTTAAATTGGCATTGGAGTGAGCTCAATTTGGTAATTCACTAGAGAGATATTCGTTCAACAAGCCAAATCATTATTTTTCATCAACCAAATAAATAGCGATGGAAGGTAAACTTTCAAAGATCATATTGTTGATATTTTGGTAGCTGCGGGAGGTATTAACCTCCACATGTAACCTTGACAAGACTATAATATTCCGGGAAGCAAGAGAAACCCTAAGAGCCTTGGACATAACCCTATAAGACAAGTCGGCTAAAGAAAATAATTAATATTGAGTTTCTAGCCTCCAGAAAGAGAAGTCGGCTCAAACAACTAAGAAAGAGCAATATAAATATAGGATGCCAGAGCTCATTTTGAGACACACAACTCACAACTGTAGAAATTTAGTAAGTGCGCAAGTTTGGAGAGTAGTTGCAGCTGTAACTACTGCAACTTGTATTTTCGGTTTTAGGATTTGACTTTCTCTTGGTTATGGTTTGGAATTTCTGCTTGGTACACTAGCTTTGGAGAGTGCTAGCTACCTTGGTTGGCAATTGGGTCTAGGGTTTGCTTCTAGAATTATTCTCTCTGTCAATGTTAAGGTGCTTGGGGGTGGCTTCGGCCTATGGTTGGGTGACAATATTGCTATATTTCCTATGGTGAAACGAGCACACCTATTTTTCTAACAGGTTATGGGCCCACACCATCTTCAGATAGTCTAACCGCTGGAAGATAGATTGGGAGGATTTGCTCAGTCACAGTGGCAGTTGCAGTCAAAGTTTTTTGTTGCAACAATGAAACCCTAACCCTCTTGTTGAGGCACCTTAAGTGAAGATATTGACCTAATTTATGTATATCCTAGTGTTCCCTAACTTGGCGCACCTTCTGGTACTCTCAACAAGCTAAGATGTCAAGTTTGAGTTTTTGGTCAAAGTCAAAGGTTGACCAAGTCAAAGCAGTCATGACTTACTCTATGAAGTCAAAAAACAAGTTAGAAGGGGATTCTAACTTCAGAGCATGGAAAACAAGGATTGACCTCTTCATTGCCAAGAATAAAGTGTTGGATATCGTGAAAGGAAAGATCATGGAACCACAGTTTGAAGAAGGAAAAGAGAAGGAACCTCAGAATGTTGCAATTATGGAGAAATTCAAGGACATCAATGCCATGAGTATCATATTGGACTATGTAAAATACCACTTGATACCCTACATCTCTCATCTTGACTCATCTAAGAAGATTTACAATGCCCTAACTAATCTCTTCTCAGTCATAAACATTGGACAAGTAATGACTTTGAAGAATGAGCTCTGTGACATGAAAATGAATGATGATGATAACATAACATCATACTTTGTAAGAATCTCTCAGCTAAGAGATCAAATACTATATATTGAAGAAATCATTTCAGAAAAGGAACTGGTAAATATAGTACTCAATGGACTTCCCAAGACATGGGATGCATTTGCCGCAATCATGAACACAAGAAAAGAGTATCCCACATTTGAAGAAATTTAGACTTGTTGTGCACAAGAAAAATCAAGGATTAACACAAAAGATAAATCCCAAAATAAATACGAAGATCAAGCCTTCACAACAAAGTTCAAGAATTTCAGGAATAAGAAGAAGTTTGGCTTGAGGAAGAAACCAAATCAAGAAATGGATATGTCAAAGATACAATGCTTCAACTGTCGAAAATATGGTCACTACAAGAACCACCGTCTTGAGTTAAAGAAAAGGAAGGAAATAGATAAAGCATCAGTTGTCGAAGAAAGGGAACCCTCAAAGAAGGCCAAGCAGGATAAAACAAACTTCTTCTTCTAAATCAAGGTAACAATATTCTTCAAAGTTCTTGTACATACCATGTTTACATAATTCCTGTACATATCATGTATATCTATTTCTTAGAAGATAAGATGTTCTTGTGAAACAATACCTATGGAAGAATAAAAGATAAGGATTGGTATCACAATGACTACAAGTCAAGCAATACACATGTGAAAATATGAAGTACGTTGACAATCTTTGGTAACAATTCCTGTGGAAGCTATTATATAAGTAACACTTGCTAGATAAGCCGAAATCAGAATCAAACCCGAAGAGACCCAAAAGAAGTCAAAACAGAAAGAAGTCAACAATCAAGAGAAAATTAGAAAAATACTTATGACACTTTGCAAAAGGCAATAAGGATGCATACAGAAGCGTGGACTCTCTTAGATGGAGGGAGATAATTATAGAATTCCAAAAGAAGAGCATGCTTTCATGCATGAAGCAAGGATTAAGAGGGAGCTAATCCTAAATGATATGATCCATTGAGGATTATGAAGTATATGAAAGTAGCAACCATGATAAGCAACACGTGTTCAATTTGACTCTAGAAGAAGTCTTCTTCGAAAAGAATCCTTAAAGTATCCTTGGTTGTCCATCTACATCCATGATCTTATAATGAAAGGAAGAAGTTGGAATCTTCAAGGCATGGAATCTATAGAAGACTCCATGGACCCAAGAGCTAAAGAGAAACACGAGGAAGAACATGAAGATTCCAAGAGAGAAAGAAAAGCCAAAACAACCAGTTATTATACTGAGAATCATAAGACTACCAACTTGGTTTGAACCCATGAGAAGAAATCAAGCAGAAGAAATGAAAGTTATGATAAAGAACAATGTATGTAAGAAAATGTGAAAAATACTTATGAATGGAAGCATTGTGAGATTCAAAGGTTCTTACAGAAGGAGGGAGAAGACTATGACAACAACTTATTCCAGTAAACCAGATATACCTCCTGCAGGATCCATGGATTGGAATTTACATGTAAAAGATTGCTCTTCCCAATGTATGCAGATATACGAAGACCTTGTATTCAAACAACTTGATGCAAAGTATCTCATATACAACAGAAGCGTGGTGAAATATTTCTATGACAGAGATAATGTATCAAAATGGTTACTCATAAGTCCGGGATGATGGATTGTTAATCCATGGAAAACTCTCATGATGACATAAGAAGTGTTACTTGGATATGTTTCAGTTTGATTTTTTCCATGATGTCATGAGCTAGAAGGAAACAAAAGTGCTGAATTCGACCATGATATATTGTAATGATCAGAGCTATGTGAAGCTTTTAGAGAAAACTAGTGTTCCATAACAGATCGAAGTACATTGAGATCAAGTATTATATTCTTCGTGATAAAGTCCATAAGAGAGAAGTGGTTCTCTAGTATATCTCCACCGACGAGAAAATAACATATATTTTGATAAATCCTTTGTTCAAGATGAAAAATTTGTGTACTTAAGAGACAAGTTGGGGCTCTTGGAGACAACTTCCTTATTGGAAAAGGAAGCGATTACTCCTAGGTTGGGAGGGAGCACTGATATGTTATTGATTTATGGAAAATCATTTTTTCAGTTCGGAAAAAGGTTTAGGATGGGCAGTTCCTTTCCAGTTCGGAAAGTGGTTTTAGATTTCTGACGGACATGCATTTTACAATTCGGAAAATGGTCCAGATCAAACAGTCATTTTCGTAATGAAAATGGTTTGATAGATTGTTGATGTACCATAGAAAACAATTCCCCTTGTGGCCAGTGTGGGGGAATGGTCTATGACAAGCATTCTTCTTGACAGTCACTCTGAGTAGTGGTCAAGTAGAATGGCATGCCTCACCGGATAACCATTCTTTCGAAGTTCACATTTGTGAGCAATTTTGAAGAATGGTTTGTTTTGGAGGTTGGTGCAGGACAATCATTTCTTTAGGAAATGGTCCGGACAATCATTCCCTAGCGCAGACTCATTCTCTCCAGGTTTCACTGTGATTAGTGTTGGAGGAATATCCCAGTTAGGTGAATGGTCTAGGTTCAACAATCAGGGACAAGCATTCCCTAGGGCAGACTCATTCTCTCCAGGTTGCACTATGATTAGTGCCGGAGGAATGGCCTAATTAGGTGAATGGTCCAGGCTCAGAAATCATGGACAACTATTCTTCTATGCTTAGAAGAATAGTCCAGATAGCCCATGGTTGATGTTTTACCTTCCGAGGGCAGATGATCTTCCATATCTCACATATGTGAGTGGAAGAATGGCCCAGATGACTCAGTTTATATCATGATATTGTTTTATGTAGGTTGATATTAGATGATATGATTGTTGTGGAGATTGTATGTCTTTGGACAATAGATGTATGCTACTGTGGTGGATGTGTTCCACTGGTTGTGACTATGTGTCACTGATTAAGTAGCCATGTGTTACTTGGTGTGGTTATGTACCACTAGATAGTAGTTGTGTACTACTATGGATAGACACAATTGTGTTCTATTGAATGGCATTGTTCTGATTGCCATGAAGACTATTAGTAGTGTTGGAAATTATTACCAGCTAGATGGATAGTCAGTGTGTTGGTGGAAAGACATTCTCTAGGCGGAAAATGGTCTAAGACATTTATTCTTCTAGGACGTATGTCTGAATTAGAAGAATGGTCCTTGTAGCCCATGGTGTGGCTTCCAGTATCCGTTGCGACAATTATTCTTCTAGGACATATGTCTGGATTAGAAGAATTGTTCTTATATCACTATGTGGAGTAAGTGACTTATTCAACATTATGCCTGATTACTCAGAGGAAGTATGGCTTCGAGAGATGATGCAGTTGATGCTATCAAATGATACTAATAGTGATGATGGTGCTCGTGATTTGATCATGAGATAGCGTGTTTGGTTATGATGATGCTACCAGTTGAATGATCTATTTGTGCTCAAGATCATTACCTTTAATACCCCCCTATCTAGGAGGGAGTTTTGATATTTTTGTAGCTGCGGGAGGTATTAACCTCCATGTGTAACCTTGACAAGACTATAATATTATGGGAAGCAAGAGAAACCCTAAAATCCTTGGACATAACCCTAGAATACAAGTCGGCTAAAGAAAATAATTAATATTGAGTTTCTAGCGTCCAGAAAGAGAAGTTGGCCCAGATAGCTAAGAAAGATCAATATAAATATAGGATGCCAGAGCTCATTTGGACACACACAGCTTGAAACTGTAGCAATTTAGTAAGTGCGCAAGTTTGGAGAGTAGCTACAGCTGCAGCTACTGCAACTTGTATTTTCAGTTTTAGGCTTGGACTTTCTCTTGGTTATGGTTTGGACTTTTTGTTTGGTACACTACCTTGGTTAGAAATTGGGTCTAGGGTTTGCTTCCAAAATTATTCTCTCTATCAAGGTTAAGGTGCTCGGGGGTGGCTTCGACCTATGGCTGGGTGACAATATTGCTATATTGTCTATGGTGAAACAAACACACCTATTTTTCTAAAACATATATCCCTCAATATTATTGAAAATCTCTATTATGGACCCATTTTTGAATTATCTCAACATTTCATTTCAAAAGGCATTAGAATGAAATCAATTAAACAATTAGGAAATGATGTATTCTTGAAATTGGACAAATCATAGTTTTTTGTTAGAAAATGGACAATTCTGGGATGTTAACTTTCAAAGACCATATCTGCCTCGATATTGTGCAAAAATTCCATATGACCCTATTTTGGAAAGATCTCCAAATTTTATTTCAAGCAAAATAAGCTTCATAACGATATGGGATCTATATCTCAAGATAATGCTATTATAATTTTTTGACTCTTTTTCATGCCATGCCAAGATCATTGCTTTCCTCATGTACATATTACACGTATATAACACAAAGATCATAGGGCACTAGTTTTATTTCATTTGTGAATAAAGCTCTAAAACAATATTAGGAATGGTATGGCATATTAACTGTAATATCCCCAAGGACGAGCCCTATTGTAATCATGTTTATGAATTGTAAATCATTTTTTGTAGGCTGGTAAGCCGAGTATTGATAAGATGGTAGACTTATGTGTTAATTAGGCCGAAGAGCCTAAGTGTTAAGGCCAGGATGCATGTTTTTGTATATGTATTATGCAGAACATTAATAAAAATATAAACATTGTTGCGTGCAGACTGACCACTAAGAAAGAGTGATGGGGGACTAAGATTTTACAGAGTGGGTAAGGGAAAGGGGCTGGAAGGTTGGAAAGAGAGGCTAAGTGTTGAGCCTAGGGGCTAAGCTCAGGGGCTTAATTCCTTGGGAATAATAATTTATTATTATTCCAAAAGCTATGTGACAAACTTTTTTTTATCCTAAGTCCTAGGAGAGGCAACACATGCAGCTCCAAGTGTGAAAAAGGGAACGCATGCAGCCCCAGGAAGACAAGTGTCGACCTGGGTGCATGCGGTTAAAAGCTGAAGTGTCAGATGAGTTGGGGGTTTGTTCTCCATTCCGTCGTCCGTTGTCTGAACTGTGTGACCTCTGCGTCTGAGATATGCATATGGCACACAACTCTGAAAACCGAAACCGTGAGACCTCTGTGATTGTCCGGTGTATTCCCGTAAATTCCGTCTGGTCTCAGCGTTTGGCCTCCATCCTCGACCTCTGCATAATTTCCTGTCACGCATCCTATAACTGGTAAACCCTGAGCCGATTTGTGTAGTCTGTAAAACCCGACACCTGGACAATCGCCTGAGCGTGCTTTGTTTTAGTGTCTGGTCATTGCCATTTACAGGACTATGCCCATTTTCTGTTGTGGTCGTCATCCTGGTGTCAAATGAGTGATGATGTTGTTGCGATTGCCCTCACTCGGTTGGAATTGAGTCGAAGAGTGTGTTGAAGAAGCAGGTTTTCAAGTCCGTGGTAGAAGAAGCAGGTTTTCATGCCTTTGAACAACTCCCTCGAGGTGAAAGAGTCCACTGGGAAGTGTTTATCTCCCAGAGAGAGTCCATCACCAACTTCGGAGCTCTAAAAATTCTCAATCTATCCTATTGTTGAGGCTCGGAGAGGGAGGTGAAGCACCGATGGACTATGCTTGTGAAGGTGTATACTCTCGGATAAAACAAGCATGTGGGGAATGAGAGTCCATTAGTAGTGGGCGTAAGAAGGCTCCTGGAGAGAATCCTTCCGATTGCTCTGTGAAGTTTTCGTGTAATATCATCCTAGCCTAGGATTCCCTTGCTTTGGGTGGAGCTTAGTCCCATATCGAGGGTGACCCACTGTTGAGTGTGATGAGCAGTGAGGTCTAAGGCTGGGAGGTTCATGGAAGGTCTGCACGTGGTTGGTGGAGTTATTACAGTTTCAAAGATAAGTATATGCATGTGTATAATTTCAATTAAAATGCACATCTGTGATGCTTGCGATATTATCATGTATTCCGTTGCAATGATATTTACTGTTGATTTCAATCATTCTGTATGTTAGCAGTAATTATATGCTTACTTTGCTTAGCCATTTAACTTCATTTAAATGCATACCACATAAATATGAGAATGTTTCCACGTAGTAGCATTCCCCGACAAGGGGTTTGATGGCTGGGGACGTTACAATATGGTATCATAGCCATGTTTTCAATGTTGAGCCTGGATGGGCCAGATAAGTGGTCTTTGGACCTGAGGTTTTGAGAGGAAATTGTGTCTGGAGGACTAATTTCGGATGTTAGAATGTTTCTGAGTGTCAACGGGCTACTTGATCGTGTTACGAAGCTCAGGAGGAGTTGTGGTAGAATAAAACCGCAGCCATAGATCAGTTGTAAAGGAGAAGATCTGGACCATTGAATCCACATCCAGACACTAAGGAGAGCACACAGAAGAGATCAGATCTGGGCCATCAAATTTGAGCATTTGGACCAACAGTTGTTGGATATAGGGAACGTGCACAAGGTTTAAAACCCTTTGGAGTTGCACAGGAGTGTCGAAATCGCGATACGTGAAGCCCTGATATCATCAGAACCGTCCATCGGGAGGGATGCATGGAGAGCGATAAACCTTTCTTTGAATCGTGACTTGAAATGGTCAAAGGGAGAGTCCGTGAGAATTCGCGAAACATGAATTCACGATTGGATCACAACCATTGATCAAGGAGAGATCTGGACGATTAATTTTCTAGGAGGAATCGCGACATTTCAAGGATTGGAAGATTGAAGGTGGGAGGTCTTTCAACCTCGCAACACACGAAATGCCGATACGCAAAATCTCGACGAGATCTGAGTCGTCAGATCGTGGGGAAGTTAGGACCGTCAGATTAGGAGCTCCGAAATGTCTGCATTTTGGAAGTTCGGCCGTCAGGAAAATGGGAGGTGCTGATGCACAAACTCCCGAGGCCCGGAATCAAGAAATCCCGATGAGCCAAAGTATTGGGTCGGGCTGACATCATTGGGATTGACGAGGACACAGGGGATGTGTGCCACGTGCCAGTGGGTCCTGAAGGAAAAAGTAGATGCAGTAGGGCCGGATGGAGTCACCCGAGGTAACGTGGACCTTCTTAAGGACACCACGTGTCACCACCTTGGTTGGTGACAACTATGTTGTGGGCCCAAGGGTGAGAAAGGTCAGAAGTTTGGAAGTCAAGAGTTGGAGAGGAAAGTGAGTGTGAAAGCCTCCAGGACTGAAACCCCGAAACCCAAAACCCCAAAGTTTCATTTAGAGAACCTTGTAGATCTAGCGCTTGGTCACGACCATTGATCACGTGGGGTTGGGGAAACAAAGGAAAAGGGATATGGCCTAAATGTACTACAGAGCCGAGCAGAGCTCAGAAAATTCATGGAAACTGAACGTTTTCTTGAATCAAGTTGTTTTTGAATGCTGTGGAATTCATTAAGGATTAGTGACCTGACAAATTTCGGTTGTTTGCACATTGTGTTTGCAGAAGTTTAGCGAGTGTCAGAACTGAGTAGAATTTCCATTGAGTGCAAGAGAAATGGAAAGGGCACAGACTTCTTCCAATTCCAAGGATGAAGAAAAAGGAATGGATGTTCACTTGGGAGTTGAAGGATTGAACTCCAATGGGCATGGAGAAGAGATAGATAAGGAAGGAAACATGATGAAAATAGTTGAAAAATTGCAGAAAGATTCCCAAACTCGCCAAGCAAATAGAAAACATATCAGAAAAGCTCAGGAAAAACAAGTTGAATTTAACATAAAGATGTTAAGGAGTTTGGATAGAATAGAGAAGAAGTTGGAGAAGGAGAGCGACTCGAGCAGAACATGGAGTCATTAGACTTCTGAGGGAAGAAGGTCAAGGAGTGCGGGTAGACACCATCATCACTCCCAAGGTTGCTCCAAGAGGAGGGCACACAACAATTCTAGCCCATCTCCTACCAGAAATCACAGGAGATCGGGAGTGGATGAATTGAAGGGAGAGATGAATAATATTAAGCCGCCTATGTTTGATGGAGAACATAAGAAGGAGGAAGATACCGAAACATGGTTTCTTGGAATGATGAAATATTTCCAACTGCAGAATTATTCCTCTCATGCAGAAGGAAGAATTGCAATGTATCAACTGAAGGGAAAGACATCCATGTGGTGGGATCATCTTGTGAAGGTGAAACACATTAGAGAGAAAGATATCACTTGGAAGGAATTCAAGAGGTATTTCGAGAAGAAATACTTGACTAAAAGATACTAGGACAGAAAGATGAAAGAGTTATTTGAACTCAAGATGGGAAGCATGACCATTGATGAATATGAGCGAAGATTTTTGGAATTACTGAAGTATGTTCTGTTCATCAAGGATGAAACTGTCAAGATTCAAAGGTACCTGAGTGCACTGCCACCTTCCATTGGGGACAAGATCTAGTATGATGACCCAAAAACTATGGAAGAAACGATAAGAAGAGAGAAATGCTAATATGAACAACAAAGAGAGAAGCCTACTTTCCAGAAGGCTTGGGATGACCAGAAGAAGTTTAAGAAAGAGCAGAGGCAGAAGGGAAACAAACCTCCCTTTTTCAGAAACAGTCTTCAAGGAAAACCATCGTTTAGAGAGCCAAGAATGGCTGATGTAGGGGAACAAAGGCCAAGATAGATGACCATTCAGTGTTGGGTCTGTAAAGAGAACCATAAGTACATATATTGTCCCCATAAAAATGACAAAGTGAGAGATGTCCATAATGTTCAACAAGCTGAAACAGTGGATGACATGGGCAGTAGAATGCCAAGGATCTACGTAGCCATGGACAACAAGCAAGCTGAATATCAGTCTCACATGATTGAAGTGGAAGGTATGATTAACAACCAACCCTTTACTATTTTAATTGATTCAGGGGCTAGACATAGTTATATAGATCCTAGAGTGGTGGAAAGTTTGCATTTGTCGAAAAACAAACATGAAAAGTCTTGGTTAGTGCAGCTAGCTACAAGAACCAAGAGGAAAGTCAATGAGTTGGTTAAGTGTTGTCCTGTGGACATGAATGGACTGAGCACAAAGGATGAATTGAATGTTCTTCCTTTAGGTTCTTATGATTGTCTAATTAGGATGGATTGGTTGGATCAACACCATGCCATCTTGGACTGTCGTAACAAGGCATTCACTTGCCTAGATGAGAAATGGAATCAGAAAACAGTCCAAGGAATTCCTAGAGCTGTTGCTATTAGAGAAATATCAACGATGCAGTTGAAGAAGTGCTACAGAAAAGGTTGTCAATTATTTGCAGCCCATGTGGAGGAAACACCTAAGGATAAGGTGACACATATCGAAGACCATGAGGTACTAAAGGATTTTGAGGATATATTTCAAGAGATACTCGGACTACCTCCGAAAAGAGATATAGACTACTTAGTAAATTTGATGCCTGGAGCAACCCCAGTCTTAAAAGATCCTTACAGAATGAGTACGCCAGAGCTGAAAGAGTTGCAACTGCAGCTTGAAGAGCTTCTGAAGAAGGGGTATATATGCCCAAGTGTGTCACCTTGGGGTGCCCCAGTCCTGTTTGTGAAGAATAAGGATGGAACGTTGAGATTGCGTATCGATTTCAGACAATTGAACAAAGTGACTGTAAAGAATAAATATCCCCTGCTGAGGATTGATGACCTCTTCGATCAGTTGAAGGATGTGAAGATATTTTCAAAGATAGACCTCAGGTTGGGACATCACCAGGTAAGGATAAAATATGAAGACATCAACAAGACTGCCTTTAGAACAAGGCATGGTCATTACGAGTTCACAGTGGTGCCGTTTGGGTTGTCAAATGCACCCGCTGTTTTTATGTGCCTGATGAATGGTGTATTCAGGGACTATATAGACAAGTTTGTCACAGTCTTCCTGAATGACATTCTGGTGTATTCCAAGTTAGAGGAAGAGCATGAACATCATATTAGGATGGTGTTGCAAGTTCTAAGAGAGCACCAGTTGTATGCCAAGTTGAGAAAATGCTCGTTTTATCAGGAGCAAATTCATTACTTGGGGCATATTATTTAGAAGGATGGGATAGCTATAGATCCTGAGAAGACTGAGGCCATCAGAGAATGGTCAATGCCAAAGAATGTGACAGAAGTCAGATCCTTCATGGGTCTAGCTGGATATTACAGAAGGTTTATCGTAGGTTTCTCAAGGATATCTCACCCTATCACTTCCTTGCAAAGGAATGAGAAAAAGTTTCAGTGGACAGATGATTGTGAGAAAAGATTTCAACAATTGAAGCAACTGTTAACCAGTGCCCCAATCTTAAGGATTTCAGATCCAAACGAATATTTCGTGGTGTGCACTGATGCGTGCAAAGAAGGGCTGTGAGGAGTCCTTAGTCAGAATGGATTCGTAATTTGTTATGAATCCAGAAAGTTGAAAGAGCACGAAAGGAAATATGCAACTCATGATTTGGAGTTGGCATCCATAGTACACGCTCTAAAGAAATAGAGGCATTACCTCATGGGAAGGAGGTTCGAACTGAGAACAGACCATAACGGTTTGAAGTATTTATTTGACCAACCAACCTTGAATGCTAGGCAGAGTAGGTGGTTGGAGTTTCTCTGTGAGTACGATTTTGCTATCAAGGATATCAAAGGGAAGGAGAATAAAGTAGCTGATGCACTCAATAGAAGAGTACATGAATTACATGCTACAACCATTAGCATGTACCGAACCAATATTAAAAGTAGAATTTCAGAGGCTGCAAATACAAATTTGCAGTACAAGGATTTGGTAGAAAAGCTACAACAAGGTAAGATTCCACAGAAAGTGGAGAATTATAAATTAGAAACCGATGGAACACTTCTGTATAAGAACAAAATTTATGTACCATGTGAAACTTATAATTTTGGATGAAATGCATAATGTGTCTTATGCAGGGCACCTTGGATATCAAAAAATTGTGGTAGTAGTCAAGAGCCATTACACCATTACTTTTGGCTAGGTATGAAGAAAGAGATTACTGAATACATCGCCAGATGTATGGAGTGCTAGAAGGTTAAAGCTGAGCATAGGCACCCAACAGGGTTGCTACAACCTTTACCCTTTCCTGAGTGGAAGTGGGAAGTGGTGACAATGGATTTCATCACCGGATTGCCCAGAACCGACAAGCATCATGATTCAATCATGGTTGTGGTGGATAAGCTTATGAAAGAAACCCATTTCATTCCGTTAAAGACTACTCACAAGGCAGAATATTTTGCCGATGTCTTTATGAAGGAAGTGGCACGATTGCACGAAATTCCCAAGACAATTGTGTCTAACAGAGAACTGAAATTTACTTCAAATTTCTGGAAGGGGTTGTTCAAAGGGTTCATAATGAATATGAAATTTAGTACAACTTATCATTCCGAGTCTAATGGACAGACATAGAGGGTGAACAGAGTAATAGAAGACATGCTAAGGATGTATGTGATGGACAAACCATCGAAATGGGAAGACTACCTGCACTTGGTAGAATTCGCCTACAATAATGGGTATCAAGAATCGTTGAAGATGAGCCCATTTGAAGTAGTTTATGGAAGAAAGTGCAATACTCCAGTAAGCTGGGATAATCCAACTGATAGGGCAGTGGTTGGTCCAGAGTTTCTCAAGGAAATGGAGGAACAAATTATAAAAATCAAGCATAATTTAAAGGCTGCCCAAGACCGGCAAAAAAGTTATGTTGATAAGAATAGAACCCACAGAGAGTTTAAAGTGGGTGACCATGTGTTCCTGAAAGTAAAATCCAATATAATTTCCCTAAAGATGGGAAATTGCGCCAAGTTGGCAGCCAGATTTTGTGGGCCATTTGAAATCTTAGAAATGATTGGGCCAGTTGCATATATGCTTGCATTACCTGCATCCATGAGTGTACATAATGTGTTTCATTTTTCATTGCTTAAGAAATATATACCTGATGCTAATCATATAATTGATTGGAATGTGATTTAGGTGGAGCAAGAAGGTATCTTGCAAGTGCATCCTGTGCGCATATTGGACCGGAAAAGAAAACAACTCCAGAATCAATCCATAAGGCTTGTAAAGGTCCAGTGGACCTGGTACGATCCTGAGGACGTGACATGGGAGCATGAAGATGCTATGCAGGCATAATACCTGCATCTTTTTGAAGATTTTGAAAAATCTTGTTGATGCTGTGTGAAAGTTGCATTGAGGATAGTGAAAAAATAAGGAGAGGGGATTGTAATATCCCCAAGGATGAGCCCTGTTGTAATCATGTTTATGAATTGTAAATCATGTTTTGTAGGCTGGTGAGATGAGTATTGATAAGCTGGTAGACTTATGTGTTTATTAGGCCGGAGAGCCTAAGTGTTAAGGCCAGGATGCCTATTTTTGTATATGTATTATGCAGAAAATTAATAAAAATATAAACATCGCTGCGTGAAAACCGACCACGAAGAAAGAGTGATGGGGGACTAAGCTTCCACAGAGTGGGTAAGGGAAAGGGGCTAAAAGATTGGAAAGAGAGGCTAAGTGTTGAGCCTAGGGGCTAAGCTTGGGGGCTTGAGTCCTTGGGAATAATAATTTATTATTATTCCAAAAGATATGTGACAAACATGTTTTTATCCTAAGTCCCGGGAGAGGCAATGCATGTAGCTCCAAGTGTGCAAAAGGGAACGCATGCAGCCCCAGGAAGACAAGTGTCGACCTGGGTGCATGTGGTTAAAAACTGAAGTGTCAGTTAAGTTGGGGGTTCATTCTCCACTCTGTCGTCCGTTGTTTGAACCGTGTGACCTCTGCGTCTGAGCTTTGTATATCGCACACAACTCTGAAAACCAAAACCGTGAGACCTTTGTGATTGTCCGGTGTATTCCCGTAAATTCTATCTGGTCTCTGCGTTTGGCCTCCATCATTGACCTCTGCATAATTTCCTATCACACATCCTGTAACCGGTAAACCGTGAACCAATTTGTGTCTTTTGTAGAACCCGACACCTGGATAATCGCCTGAGCGTGCTGTGTTTTAGTGTCTGGTCATTGCCATTTACGAGACCATGCCCATTTTCTGTTGTGGTTGTCATCCTGGTGTCAAATGAGCGTTGATGTTGTTGCGGTTGCCCTCACTCGGTTGGAATTGAGTTGAAGAGTGTGCTGAGGAAGCGGGTTGTCAGGCCCGTGGTAGAAGAAGCAAGTTGTCAGGCCTTTGAGAAAATCCCTCGAGGTGAGAGAGTCTGCTGGGAAGTGGTTTTCTCCCAGAGAGAGTCCAACACCAGCTTCAGAGCTCTGAGAATTCCTGATCCGGCCTGTTGCTGAGGCCCAGAGAGGGAGGTGAAGCACTGATGGAAGATGCTTGTGAAGGTGTATACTCCCAGGTGGAACAAGCATGTGGGGAATGAGAGTCCGTTAGTAGTGGGCATAAGAAGGCTCCTGGAGAGAATCCTTCCGGTTGCTCTATGCAGTTTTCTTGTAACCTCAGCCTAGCCTAGGATTCCCTTGCCTTGGGTGGAGCTTAGTCCCAGCTCAGGGGTGACCTACTGTTGAGCGTGATGAGCAGTGAGGTCTAAGGCTGGGAGGTTTGTGGAAGGTCTGCACGTGGTTGGTGGAGTTACTACAGTTTCAAAGATAAGTATATGCATGTGTATAATTTCAATTAAAATGCACATATGTGATACTTGTGATATTATCATGTATTCCGTTGCAATGATATTTACTGTTGATTTCAATCATTCTGTATGTTAGCAGTAATTATATGTTTACTCTGCTTAGCCATTTAACTTCATTTAAATGCATACCACATAAATATGAGAATGTTTCCGCATAGTAGCATTCCCCGGCAAGGGGTTTGATGGTCGTGGACGTTACATTAACTATATGTGATAAACATATTAATCCAAATTTAATAATAATTATAATGAAATATAATCCATAATACAAGAATTATGTAGGTACAATGTGTCTCTGAAGATAATATAAATAGTGATATACTTGTTCAAGTGAGACATATAAATGAGGCTTAGGTCTCTTTGTAAATAGGTGTTAAAGTCACTTTTTATGTGGAACCTAATCCAAGGTGTGGTTCCCCTAGAGGAACCCAATAACACCAATGTGATCCACAACCAATCATTAGCGGTGTATAATAAATGACTTTTAAGGGCCATCAAAGATAGAAGTCAAAATTGACAAACATATCTCCAACATCTATGTTCTTTTATTATTTCTTTCCTAGGGTGATGTCATATGGAATTTTTTCTTAACCATGCTTAGAACAAATCTTAAATCTTGTGTAGATCCATAAGACATCCTACCTTCAAAATAGGTTTATAATGAATTCTTTGCCACATCTTTAATTTAGGTTTGTATGAAATATTAAGAAGCATTATAGATTCATAATTATGATCAACCTTGAATCCATTTTGAATATTTTTTTACCATATCTTTGATTTAGATTTATAAGAGAGATTAAGAAGAGCGATAGACCTCTAGTCATTGATGAACTTTGGATTTCTAGGTTCTAGTATAAGTTTTAGAGTTCCTTTGAAAGTGCATGAAATAAAACTTTATAAAGACAAGAATTTGGGACAATCCCAAACACGTGTATGAAGGTAAAACCTATGCAAAATTTGAAATCTTTTTTCATAGACTTAAGTAGATGATTTGTCTGTATCTTTGATAGGGATTACAAAGATGTCTTAGCCATATTAATGTAGGAGGATGGGTTGAGGGTGTCTTAACCATATTTGTATTTTGTTCAAGTTATGTATAAAATTAATTTGCATTTGAAGGACAATTTAATTCAATTGTCTCAATGGTGGAAAAAATTAGGAATTTTATTTTAGGAGTGCATGTTCGAAGTCATTACAACAATATACTTGTTATGATCTCAACATGTCACTTGCGGGATTTGACCTTTGGTGGAGAGGATAATAATCATTCCTCCCAACCACCTAAGCTAAACCTATTTGACAAAAGATACATATATAGAAAGTGAAAAGATTTTAAAATTGATGAATAAAAAGTTAGAATTGAAAAAAAGCTGAAAAAGTAACAGTGGGATGAGGAGCACTCAAATCACTCCTCTTCTTGATGCATTTCTTGGTAGAATTTTGCCTTAAATCTAGGCATACAAATTTCAACCCTCAAAATCTGCTACCCAACTAATCATTACAATTACAATTTCAACAATTTCTGGTTCATCAAATTCATAAAAGATATCCAAAAATGATGATAAAATGTACCTCATACAATGAAGGTGTAGGTTCGATTCACTAGAAAGTTCTAGTCCACCCAAGAGAATGCCATATAAAAAGGAAAATGAAGGATTGAAAACTGAATTCAACAATATTTAAATTAAACTTTTTAAAACCACTAGGAAAAATAAAAGTGCCCAAATATTTGAGTGACATAAATAAAACTAAAATTGAGTTTTATTTATGAGTGAAAATCAATTTCTTTGAAAATGAAAACATTATAAGGCTTTCCTAGATAGCAACTACTAAGACTTTTTTCTTGTAGGTATCTAGCTACTATTATATAACTATAATTTGTAATTTGATTCCTTTAGTTATACAATTTTAAGGTTTACTTTTATTCTATATAATCCATTCAAAGCACGAGTAATTTGATTCTTTAAGTATACAATTTTAAAGCTTATTCAAAGCACATTGTTGAATAGTCAACTTAGACAATGCACATGTTAAGTTAGAGCTTATATGGTGACCATATTACTATGCATGTCTCCATAGACATTCTAAATTCTTCTTTTAAGTTGTTAATTAACAATTTGTTTATCACTTCACAACACCAATAGGTCATAAGTTCTTTCCATAAAGGTCATAAGTTCTTTCCATAAAGGTGGTAACTTAATACGGGTTAGGAGTTGTCATAATTTCATGATGTGCATATGCTAAAATCTACTGGGAACGTTGAAAACTAAAAACCGCCCAAATTGTATCGTCTTTAAGTGAGGTTTAGTGGGGTTGATCCCCACCAAACCTATGGGAATGAAGTGGAATTTTAAATTTTAATATTAAAATTGAGCATAGTGTAAGTAAAATATAAATTAAGGTAAATATTAACATTAATTTTGATATAATTCTAAAAAGGGAGATTTGATAGTGAGCTAGGTCAATTTTCATAATAAACTGACTTACATACTAGTTAAATGTTAGTAGATTTACTTATAGTCAATTGTAAGTGACTTACATACGAGTTAAATGTTAGTAGATCTACCTATAGTAAATTGTTAGTTGATCTACTTATTAGTCAATTGTTAGTCAACTACTTATAGTGGACTTACACTGGTCAATTAAGGTTGATTATATTGTGGGTTTTAAATACATGAAAACCACTCAAATTATAAAAAAAGGTTTTGTCTGTGAATTTATGAGTTATAATGGGTCTAATGCATAACTTTAAAATCTTGAACCATCAACACAAACAAATTAAAACCTCTGAATAATATTCTAATTGATGAAAGCATTATAGAGTTATCAATTTTAGGAGGTACATTTTTTTAAAATCTTGAACAATCAACACAAACAAATTAAAATATTCTAATTGATGAACAATCAATACAAACAAATTAAAACCTCTGAATAATATTCTAATTGATGAGAGCATTATAGAGTTATCAATTTTAGGAAGTACATTTTTTTAAAATCTTGAACAATCAACACAAACAAATTAAAATATTCTAATTGATGAGAGCATTATAGAGTTATCAATTTTAGGAGGTACATTTTTTTTTTTTTTTTTGTTGTTGAAACAAAACGATATTGGAATCGCTACTTTTTCAAAGGTTATTTTTTTAGAATGTTTATATAGTGACATTTTTATCTTTTGGGTTGTTTTTTGTTTTTTAGAAGTGATATAATAGCATCACTTTTTTCTATCAACCATTTTGTTATTTTTTGGTGATACTAATATCACCACATCTTTTTCTAGTGGTTGTATTTTATAATGTTTTAATTTGTTTAAGGAGGATTGATAAATCATTCAATTTTCTTAATTTTACAAAAAATTCTAATTTTCTTAATTTTACAAACTTTAAAAATACTTTTATCTTATTTTATAAAAGTTAAATGTCTTTCCTCTTATTTTTACAAAATTCTTTGAAAATTTAGGAAGATAATTTTTTTGATTAATCTATAATTCTTTCAAATTTTACACAATATAAAATACATTTTTCTTGATAAATATAATAGTTTGTTTCCCATAAGGTTTAGTTTTTATCCAAGTCACAGTTTTTACCCCAATCACATGACATTAGGACATAATAACATGGGGGTTTTTACCCCAATCACATAACATTAGGACATAATAACATGGGGATTTAGGGATATTGGTATCCCACATAGGACATGTAAAACCCTTACAAAGTGAAATATGTATGCAAATAGATTGGTTTGTAATGGACCTTATTGGTTTAGGGGATGGTAACCATCATCATCATTTATAACCAGATATCATTAGAGAGTGATGTAAGAGGAGGAAGGGATATGGTTACATGGTGTGTTGGGATTTTGCATGGGTTTTACAAGGAACAATGGGATGAGACATAAGGGGGCTTGGGATTGGGTGCCTCTTCAAAGAAATCATGGGGGATATAAGTTGGCATAACATGGGAGATAAAAATATATTGAAAGGGAGACATATTAGACAAAAAATTATGATGGGGTACCAAGATGCATGAATCGAGAGACAAAGGATGGGATTATTTCTCTAACATATTGTACAAAGGAGTGGACCCTTACGTAAGAAACAAATCTTGCATGGGAGTGAGTTATATTGACATCATCAGAAATATGATTCAATGTTGAAGATTGTAGTGGGATTGTGATTTGTAAACTACCATGGATATTCCATTGGAACAATTCATTACAATAGATCTTACAATATTTTGAAATATATTATTATATTGTGTTTTACTTAGGTTTTATATTTAATAGTACTAGTTTAACGCGTGAAATACTAAATAAACTAAAACTAAAATGAAAGAGACAAGAAAATAACACACCATCCACACAATGAACACAAGATGTACCTTGAGGAAACCCAATACAGGAAAAGCCAACAAGAAGGTGAGGCTTATGCTCTGCTCTTTTCTTCTTAGTTGTGAAATGCAAATACAAAGAAAGGGGCACTTACTATGGATTTTCCAAGGACACTATGGCCAATATTGTTGCTACAAGATCTTCTACTTCCTTTGTTATGCTTCAATACCCCACTCTCAATGATCTATTCTCATATGGAACAATACTCAATACAATAAGAATGGAACCCTTTCCTTAGCAGTCCAATATTTATATATCCTAATAATTATATAGGGTTAGGGTTAGGGTCTTCACATGCCTCAACCTCCAATTAATGTTAGGATTTTGGACCCTCTAGAATCTTCTTGAAAGTCCACACCTAACTAGCTTCACATGTGTGAGTAATGGAAGTTGACATGGCATCCACTCGGTACCATGGTGGTCAATGAGATAGGTCAACTTGCATGAAGCATAATTTCCACATATGAACTTCAATTGAGGTGATATTCATGTTGTTGGAAATTGCTCGAAGTGTAGAACAATGTTGAGAGGTTGGAATCTTATCTCACAAATTGTTGACCCAAAAAGTGGTCCTTTAAGACCTAAAATGGGCTTCAAAAGGTTTTAGACCCTAAATCACCAAAGTGAGACCTACACATAAAGTGGGCCCTACAAGCCAATAGCTCCAAATTTTCCTCCTAAAAAGTACCAAAATAGATGAAAAATTATATAATGATACATTTTGGATCATACCTCCCCATTTAGGGAGGTTTTTGGTCCTCAAAATATTTTAATGAAGGATGTGAGCATTAGGGGAAATATGAGGTCTAAAATGGGTCTCCTAAGGAAAATAATAAACTAATATTTAAAATAACAAAATAAGAATTATGATTTTTCAAAGGGAAAGATAGAAAACGCATTTTTTAAATCTTAGTTTCAACTTATCTCTTTACAAGTTTACTCAAATTTCAAGTGTAGGCACTTGTTGGATGCATAATTTAATTTAGCATCCAATGAGTGCTTACATTTGAAATTTGAGTAAACCTATAAGGAGATAAGTAAACAATATAATAATAATAATAATAAAATAGTTTTCTTCATTTCCCTCCAAAAGTATTTACCCTTATCGTTGACATCACCATCTTGAATCGTATTGGCTCTTTTAAAGTTGATTTCGATGGTACATTTTTTATTTAGAGGCCCATATTTTTCCTTAAAATTCCCATAATGGAAAATTTTCCTCTACATTTTCCTAGAGTACTATTTGACTTTGACTAAAAGTTGTCCTTTCAATCTAATGTGCCAAAGTTCATATTGCTCCCATCTAGTTTTTTTGGACTTCTTATGTAAAACTGTATCTTTTGCTAACTTTTCTTGAGCTTTTGGTAGCTACGTTATCTATGGTAAGTGAGATTTACTCAGTTTCCTAGTACAACATGGGAGACTCATAGAGTTTTAGGTTTTCCATGTTCAATACTGAATAAATGCACATATATGGGGGTAGACTGAGTCTACATGCATTATCATCCACCTTCTCCAATACTTAAAAAGGACCATACTATAGAGCCTTGGTCTTATTAGTAGGACCATGTAGCCTTTATTTTTTTAGATACAATGAAAATCTATCTCCCACCTTGAATGCTTTCTCAATTTTATGTTGATCATGCCAGGCCTTGCACTTTTCTTGTGACTTCTTCATTGTCACATGTACTTGTAAATGGATCTTATTGATCTTATCAATGAATTTTTCAACTTTCAATGCTTCTATTGTGGTGTGTTCCCTCACTTCTCCTTGCTATCCATATAAAACATTTAAGGGTGAAGGTGGAAAATACCCAAAGCAAGTTTGAAAAGGGGACTTATTGGAAGGACTTACTGGTAGAAGTATGCACTAATCTATTATAAGAGTGTTGAATATAAATCAAATTTTCATCCCAAGTCCTTGGATGCTTGTGATTGAAACCCCTCAAAGTTGAACCAATGTCTTATTCACTACTTCTGTCTACCCATTTGTCTATGGAAAGCTATGTATATTTTCAACTTGGTTCCCATGTTCTCCTAAAGTGTAGTCTAAAAGGAACAAAAAAATATAGTATCTCTATCTGAGATGATGCTCCTTGGTATCCCAAAGTGCATCCAAAACTTTTCAAAGAACATGTTTGTTGCATCTTGTCCCTTAAGGGTCTTTTTGCAAGGCATGATAATGCACATCTTGCTAAACCTATCCACTATCGAAAAAATATATTCATTCCCAATACACATACCTTTATAATTTTCCAAATGTCTTCCTAACAAAAAAATCCCCTACAACTTTGGAGATGTAAGTCACTTTAAAGATATGAAATATTTCACCTTTAGGAACACATAGATTGTCTAGATTTTAGAGCAACCCATCGTGGAGATGATAGTCATCCTTGCTATCACCTTCTTATAATTGAACTTGGACCTATAACTACTGAAGAACCTCTTTAAATTCCTCATATTTTATGTATGCCTCTTTGTATGCATCATGGGGTGAAAGCATCCATGTGCATAAGAGTTTCGAAAGCTATGATCTTGGATGTGGGTGGTCTTGAGAGAATGTATTCCAACTTAATAGTGGCATCCTTGTTATATTTAATGATAAGGTAAAATCGTTACAAAAACCCGATCCACTTATAGTGTTTGGTTTGTTGAAGCTTTCTCCAAGCCTACAAATATTGTAGTGATTGGTTATTGACATGGATAATGGTCTCCATTTCCATTATATAGTGCTTCCATTTTTTAACATATTGAACCAGAGCAAAGAGTTCCTTTTCATATGCAGGGTAGTTCAAGAACCCTCCATGGAAAATTTCAAAATAATAACATACTAACCTACCTCCTTGCATCAAAATCACTCCCATAGCATACCCACTTACGCCCATCTCCACTTCAAAAGGATTCTACAAATTAGTTCATTCAAGAACTAGTGCTTGAATACTATTTTGTTTTAAACCATCAAAAGATTTATGTTGATTATTTCCCCATTGGAATCTCTTGCCACTTGTTGTTACAACATGGAGTAGTGTAGCCACAATTGAGAAAGATGTTATAAAATCATGTAGGTACTATGATGCCCAAACAAAGCTCCCAAATTTAGTGAAATTAGTAGGAGTTATCCAATTGAGGATGGAATCCATCTTTGCAGGATCTATCTTCATTTCCCCTCCACCAATCACATACCCCAAATATAGAGAAAAGTCACACTTCTTAAAGTTTTCCAATAGTTGATTCCTTTTTAGGGTCTCTAACACCTGCATGAGATGTGAGATATGCTCTTCCAAAGGAGATACATAAACCAATATATCATCTAAGTATACTATTACAAATGAATCTAGAAAGGGACATATTACATCATTCATCAAACACATAAACATAGTTGGTGCATTACACGAACCAAAAGACATTACCAATCATTCATATAAACCTTGCCTTTTCTTGAAGGTGTTCTTCCAAGTGTCTTCTTCTTTAAGTCGTATGTGGTGGTATCCTAATTTGAGATCCAACTTGATGAAATACTTGCATGCTGCAATTGATATAGAAATCCAACAATCCTAGGTAGAGATTTTTTGTTCTTGAAGGTGATCTTATTCAAAGATATATAGTCAATAGACATTCTTCAAGTCCCATCCTTCTTGGGTACTATGATGATAGGTAACCCAAAAAGTGAGGTTCTTTGTCAAATTACTCCCTTCTCCAATATCTATTGCAATTGTTCCTTCATTTCATTTGCTTCTAAGATGGAATTCTTGTACAACCCAATGTTTGGAAATTGGGAGTTAGGTAGCAATTGTGTCTCATTATCCACTTCCTTCTTAGGTGGTAACCCTTTAGGCTGTTGGAACACTTATATGTAAACTTGAAAAATATCCTCCAAATGAAATTTTTTCTCTTTAGTACATTCCTCCAAAGCTTCCTTTATTTTTACCAATTCATCTCTTTGCTAGTTCTCTGTTAGGAAGAGTAATATGAACATCCTACTTGAGCTGATCAATTTATTGGTTTGGTTAACACTTACTAGAGAGATATTAGATTTATCTTTATGTGGATTGATGGTGAAGGAATTCCCATCGTTGATCATGTAGTATTGGTTTAATTTCCTCATGAATATTATATGCCTCATGTACATGTAGTGTCTTCCAAACAATATGCCACACACATCAAGTGGTACTACATCTACCTCCACCTCATCAATATAGTTTTCAGTAATAGAAAATTCGATCTTACACTACTTAGTGACCTTGATCTCAACATCCTTATTTACCCATCCCAATGGATATGGGTGAGGATGGTCATGTACTTCCAATCCGAGTTTGCTGACTAGATCTTCTACTATAAGGTTTGCCTATGAACTAGAATCAAATAGAGCATCGACCTTCATCTTATTGACCTAGATCTTAATATGGAATAGTTTATTCATGCCCTTCTCTTCCTTGGGATGGATACTACTAATAGTCACCCCCTTTTACATTGTAGTGTATACCATATTTTCATCTACATCAAATTTGCTCTCTACTTTGTTGCTTGAATCCACTGCCAACATATTCTTCTTCTTGGCATCCTTCTTGTGGTTCTTTAGATTCATCTCTGGATGTAGCTTCCAAAAATTATATTTAGTGTGACCATTGATGTTGCAATGGTTACAATGGTTATTTATATCCTTGCACTGATGTGCAATAGATGTTGTCTTCTTTTCCTTTCCTTTCCACTCCTCCTTTTTCTCCTTGGAAGTGTCTTGGTGGTGTTTTTGCTTGGAACCACTTGGTTTTCCTTTATTCTTACCCATATTCTCCATATATCGTGCTTGCACATAGGAATGATCAAATGTCCTAGGTTTAAAGAGCATCACTTATATCCATAAATGATTTGACCACCCAAATACTCGAGGAGTATGATTGGTTTCTTGGGATATATACCCAACATAATGACCATTTTCCTAAACTCGATAGTGTACTCTTGCACATTTTTCCTTGGATTTTTCTAGAAGTAATGCCAATGGATCCATTGGTCCTATTCATACATAATAGGATAGAAATAACACTTAATGAGGGTTTTAAAAACCTCCCACTTAGTAACCAGGGGATTTTCCTCTAGCCTAAATGTCTTCATGTGAATTTCCCACCAATTTTTGGCATTGCTCTCTAACTTCAATAGGGAAAATGAAATATTTTTCTCTTCCTCTATGTCATGAAAACTAAAATAAATTTCTAAATATTGCAACCATTGTTTCAACTTCACAAAATCAATCGCACCTTGGTAGGGCTTGATTTCCACTTTTGCTTCCACTTTAAACAAATATTGGGAAGAAGTGATGGCACTAGAACTTGGTATCTCTTTCTCCGACCCTTTCTTTAACTCCTTTTTTGGGTCGTTTTTATCTCCATATTTTTCTTTGAATCCAACTTTTGGGTTAGAGCCACCAAAATCCCATAAATATCCAAACTTGTTCTCTAGAGCTACCATGAGAATGACCATGTTGCGAGATACATTAGTGACTTGTGCTTCTAGATTTGAAAATATCTCTTTTGACTAATCTTGTGGATTGTTACTATACTCATCCACCATGGATATGAATTTTAGACTTTATGCCAATCCTAGGATGTCGTAACTTCCCATAAAAACCCTAAAGAAAACTTCTCTCATGCCATTATGATCTATAAAATATTTGTTAGGAAACGAGGAACACTTTCACACTAAACCTAGCAGAAGAGAAGAAGAAAGATTTAATCAAGAAAGTAAATGACAAAGAAAACACACAATACACAAAGCCCTGGAAACCCAAATGGGAAAACCAACATTCCTTGAGCGTGTTTTTCTCTTGTTGTCTTATTCATTCAAAATAAAATGTTACATGTCTAAACTTGGTCTAAACCTAAGACACAATCAACATCATACCTTCTTGACTTACACAAGAAAAACTCTGTAGCCAGTTCAACTTACATTTGCATGACGAACAACCTCTTAAACAATTTCTCTAAATATTAGAAATTCTATGATTAGCTTTTACAAAATTACAACATGCCTTATTTATAGGATTTTCAATAGGAAAAACCCTAAATAAAGGCAACCAAAAATGGTCACAGATCCATGCAGATGATTGGCTACAAATCCTGCGAATCTCAGGATTCTGTTATAGTCGAATACCAAGGCAGATTACCAGTCGACTACCAGTCGACCTTCATTCGGTTTCCATGCGCTTTCCTTTTGATCTCTTGTTGATTGAACTCTTTGACTTGTTGTCAATTTCTTCTAATTTGACTTTACCCAGTCAAACCACCTCGAGCTTCGAATTTTTTTCGATTTCTTCAACTTCGAATGTTAGTTGATCCACCACTATAATTTCACTACAAAGAATATAACAAACCAAAATTCTCCCATTTTTGTCTTCTTTGCTGAAACTAGGATATTTCTGAACTCTTGTTCACAGACCCAGGGAAGTAATGCCCATTGCCTCTATGCACCAAGCTAACTTCACAACACTCACATATTTGGTCAAAGAGTCTACTATGTTTTCCAACGTGTCTACTTTCTCGAGAAACACCTTGTTGCTTTCCACCATGTCTCTCATGAAATGGTATTGTACATAAATATGCTTAGTCTTAGAATGTTAAGCTGGATTCTTTTCCAGAAATATTTTTCTTTGACTATCACAACTTATCTTCATAGATCTCTTCTCAAACCCGATTCCTGAACACAGTCGTTGCAACCATATTGATTCTTTACTTCCATAAGTGGATGCCATGTATTTAGCTTTTGTTGTTGACAAGGCTACAACCACCTGTCGTTTACTCATCCAACTGATTGCTCCATTGAACATCTTGAACACATATCCACTGGTCAACCTTCACCGATCCATATCTCCAACCCAATCAACATCAACAAATCGATGTACATTTAATTCACTGTCACCTCCAGGTTTTCCTTGATAGCATATAGCATAATATTTTATGCCACACAAATACTTGAATACTCTCTTGATATTTGTCCAGTCCTCCTTCCCAGGTGTCAACATGTATCTACTCAATACTCCCACTGTATGGGAAATGCTTGGTTGAGTGCACAACAATGCATACATTAGAATACCAATAACACTTGCATAGGGAACACATGCCATGTCCTCTATTTACTCTTGTGTCCTTGGATATTGTTCAATATTTAGCCTTTCTCCCACAAGAATTGACACCTTCATAGGTTTTCAATCCTGCATGTTGAAACGTTTCAAGATTGTTTCAATATACTTTTTCTGGTTCAACTAGAGATTTCTATCTACTTGATCTCTCTTGATCTCCATTCCCAAAATGAAGTTCGCTGCACCAAGATCCTTCATGTAAAACTTGGAGGATAGCTGCTTCTTCAGCTCCTTTATTGCGTTCATGTTGTTTCCAATCAACAACACGTCGTCGACAGACAATGCTACATATATGAAATGCCCACCTTCTTCTTTGGAGTATAAGTAGTGATCAACTTTTCTTCTCACAAATCCCAAAATAAGTATGTATGTGTCGAAATTTTGGTACCACATCCTTGGTGATTTCTTTAGACCATAAAGGGATCTTTTCAATTTGCACACCAAATATTTCTTGCTCCTTACTAATAATCCTTTAGTTTGTTTCATGTAGATTTCTTCTTCCAGGTTTCTATGTAGGAACTTTGTCTTTACATCCATTTTTTCTATTTCCATATCAAATGCTACAACTCGAGACATTATTACTCTAATGGAAGTTAATTTTTCAATAGGGGAAAAAATATCCCCGAAGTGGACTCCTTCGACTTGGGAATATCCTTTCACTACCAGTCGAGCTTTGAATTTCTCAACTGGACCTTCAATGTTCATTTTATTCTTGACTACCCACTTTCTACCAATGAGCTTTCTTCCATTAGATAATTCAACTAAGTCCCACATCTCATTCTTGTGCAAATATTCCATCTCTTCGACCATGGAGTCCTTCCATATTTTTCCTTCTGCTGAGTTGACTACCTCCCCGACTGATTTGGGCTGTTCATCAGTGGCAATTAACATGAATACATAATGAAATTCAAGCAGCCTATACCTTTCGACTATTTTTCTTACTCGTTCCAAACTCCTTACAACTAGGGTTGGTTGGTCCAACTCTTCATCTGATTCAATCGACTCATATGAATTAGATTATTCGTTCCTCAGTTCATACCACACCTTATTTGGATTATTATATGTTTGAACCATCACTTCAGAATAGTACTTCCTCCTGACTTCTCTGAAGACCACATCTTGACTGTACATTGTTTTCCTTGATGCAGGATCCTAGAGCTTATATCCTTTCATTCCTTCTTTGTATCCAATGAAAATACACTTGACTACTTTCTTTTCTAGCTTCCTTCTTTGTATCACAACCAAATACTTTGACATGTGAAACTGAAGGTTTATTACAGAACCATACCTCATGTGGAGTTGTGTCTACTAGCACCAACGAAGGAGACATATTCACTAGATATTTTGCAGTGTCAACTGTCTCTGCCTAGAATTCTTTTGCGGGCCCAACACCCCTGCGCATACTCCTTACCTTGTCCATCAATGTTCTATTCATTCTCTTAGAAAATCCATTTTGTTGTGGGGTATATGGTGTAGTATTTTGGCGTGCTATGCCACACTGCTTGCAGAACTCACCAAATTCCTTTCCACATAATTCACCATCGTTGTCGGTTCTCTGCACCTTAATCTTCTTATCTGTCTATTTTTCTACAAGAGATTTAAACTCTTTGAATTTCTCGAAAACCTCTATTTTCTTCCTCAATAAATATATCCACGTTTTCTTGGAAAAATAATTAATGAAGGAGACATAATACAAAGATCCACCAAGTGAAGGAACTGAAATAGGGCCAAACACATCACTATGAACCAACTCTAGAATCTCGTTTTCCCTTGTTTGTCCAGATGGAAACCTCACCCAAATTTGTTTTCCATATATACACTGTTCACAAAAGTCAACTTCTAAATTATATTTAGGAAAATCATTGACCATACCTTTGTTATTCATAGATTGGAGTCCTTTTTCTCTAATATGTCCCATCCTCTTATGTCATAGCATGGTCAGGTCGAATTTACGATGACTTGTCGAGTCGGTTTGAATCGACTCTGTCTGATTCGAGTCAAGTCAAGTTGAATTCGAGTCAAATTCAAGAATAACGATTCTATTGCATCGAGTCGAATTCACATTCCCTAATAACTTGTATAGGATTCCAATCTAAAATCCTTTCATTAAGACCATCACACCTTTGAACGTCTTGCACATATCCTTCTGAAATAGAGTGTGCACCCCTACATCACTCATTTTTATAACATATATTAGGTTTCTTTCCAAACCGAGAATGTGTAGCACACCTGGAAGGGTTCTACTCCTCCCATCTTGTAGTGTCAGTCAAACTCTTCCTCGTCCTACAATTTTGGTTGTAAAATTTTCCCCCAAGAACCCATCTCCTCCTTCATATTTTTTATATTCGTAGAACCATTCTCTATTTGGTGTCATATGATAATATGCTCCTGATTCTATCAACCAAACATCTTGATCCAACCATGTACTAGTTGATGCAATGTACACATCACCCCCATTTCCTGGAGTCATGTTTCTCTGAGTCGACTGCTTCTCATAGGATCCTATACTGACTTCCACTTCCTTCAAATTGTAGTCCATTTTGTAATGAAAATATTTACCGCATTTCCAACATCTTCTCATCGACTAAATAGGGGATTTAGATCTACCCTTCGAATTATACTTTCTACTAGATAATTTGATTTTATATCTGTCACCGGTTGACCTCTCACCACTAATGCATCTTTGATCGGTCCTTCCATGTTCTTTGTTCTCATTTCTTCTGATGGTAGAGATGAAACCACTTCTTCTAGCGCTCACGTGGTTGAATCACTCCCTATATCCATGACTAATCTATCCCATGAGTCTGGAAAAGAACATAATAGGCTAACACATTTCTCCTCCTTAATGATTTTAATATCCACAGAAGATAATTGGCTTATAATTTGTATTCAATGCATTTAAATTCTTAGTCATCGAACTTCCCTCACTCATCCATAGAAGATATATTTTCTTTCTGAGAAACAACTTATTTACTAGGGATTTCAACTAGTACAGGCTCCCCAACTTGTCCCACAATTTCTTGGCTGAATCTTTACCTAGGACAATCAATAGTACCAAATCTACTAGACAAAGTTGAATCGTACTCCTTTCCCTTCTCTCAAGTTTCTCCCATTCTTCCATCGACATACCTGTTGGAATGGTACCTTGATAGATTGTTTCCCATTGTTCTCGATCTACAAGGAGATCTTCAATTTTAAGCTTCCAAAGATCAAAATTTTGGCCATTGAATTTTTCGATCTCTATTCTTGAGCTAATCACCATTATTTAAGAACAATGTGTAAAGATTTATGACTTACGAATCTTATAGAACCTAGGTTTTAGCTCAGATTCAAGGCTGTTAAACCAAGCTTTGATACCACATGTTAGGAAATGATGAACACTTCTACACTAAACCTAGCAGAAGAGAGGAATAAATATTTAATTAAGAAAGTAAATGAAAAAGAAAACACACAGTACAGAGAAATTTTACCCTGGAAAACCAACATTCCTTGAGCTTTTTTCTCTCTTGTTGTCTTATTTATTCAGAATAAAAAGTTACATGTCTAACCTTGGTTTACACCTAAGACACAATCGAGATCACGCCTTCTTTATTTACACAAGAACAACCCTTTAGCCAATTCAAGTTACATCTGCATGACCAAAAACCTCTTAAACGATTTCTCTAAAGATTAGATATTCTACGATTAGATTTTACAACATTACAACATGCGTTATTTATAGGCTTTACTGTAACACCCTGCTTTCTCCCAAGACTATAATTATGCACAATCTTCATATGTTAATAATATGAGGCATGTAATTTTGTTTTGATTTAATCTAAACACCAAACTACGGACTAAGAGGGAACAACCTTGATAAATATTGGCCATGATAAACTAGAGGAAATTGATGAAGCATAGGATTGATGGGATGGTTGAGTGAAATGAAGATGAGATGCATCAATGAAGAAAATAGTAAGCTTGCACAACAAGATTATCTATGCTTACAAACATGATGATTTCACCACCAACACACCAGACTGAAGGAAGAGATCACGTGAACATTAAAGAGAAGGTCATAAAGGTGTTTTGGTAGTAATGGCTACAACAATTGGACCATGCGTAGAAATAATGGAAAATTGAATGATTGACATGAATGTACCATAAACTTCCCCTTCATATTGAAAAAGGTCGGATTGCAGGTTATGTCTATAGGATTCAATGGAAAGCTCGAGGGAATGGATAAACTTAGATGCACATAGAATATAAATGGCTCAAAGATGAGCGATGGATCGTAGAAGCACAGATGTGTTGATTAAGAAAGAAAAGGATAACTTTCTAGAATAAAATAGGAAGCTTGTACAATTAGATGATGATCACCCTGAACATAGATGACTCAAATTCCGAACTAGAGAAATAGTGGGCTGCAACTTGGTGCTTACTGGACATAAACCGACACTGGAAGGGGAGGTTGCTAAGGGACTGTTAAGTAGAGAAGGGACTCCCTTGTGTAGAGGAAATATAGTTGAGAAACCACATGATAAACATGTAGAGACCCAGAGATTAGTGGAAAGTGGCAACTTCTGTTGCGTTAGAGGGAGAAGGAGAGTAAACTTCTTGGATCCCTATTAAGATAATTTCCTTGGTGGTATCATGGCTTGGAAGGAGGGTGGCATTTTGCAGGAGGTGACTCTACAAAAAGGCCTAAGGTCAAGAGGAAATGCATCCTCTCTCAATCAGTTGGATTGGATCATTCCTTTATCAGATAAGTGTTCATCTATATTGAATTGAGTGCGAATGACTTATGTGAATGATTAAGAATATAATAGTTGTGTGTTAGTGCATATGCATGTTTAAATCCAAGAGACTGTTTGTATACTTATCCTATGTATTGAATTGAGTAGGATGAACTAGGTTGTGATGTATACTAACATTTGGTTATATCGTAAAAATGAATGAGTGAAAATTGCTACCTGTTTGAATACCCTATATGTTCCCTGTGTAGAGAATATGCAACAAATGCGAGGCCTTAGACTTAAGTTATATAATTAGTAGAAGCCCAAGACCATCTAGAGTCCTCAAGAATCAGGAGCCGAAGTTTAGAAGGACTCAAAAAATGGCTAAGTCCTTAGAGTGGAAAGTATGACTCCATAAGCCCAGTGTTGGTTAGTGAAGTCCTCAACCATTGATCCAAAGAGATAGTGACTATTGATCAATGGGAAGTCAGGGTCACTACATCGAAGAGATCCCTCAGTCACTGTGGAAAAGGATTTTGAAAAAAACCCTGTCGGAGTGAGACCTTCAGAAGAAAATCTCATGTACCATGAGAATAACTCCGAAGAAAAGGTCCCGAAGTCTGGTCAGTATGGGTCATAGATATGTAAGCAGAGGGGATGAATTCTCGATCATTGATCATTGTGGTTCCTATAAGTAATTCAAAAGGGTGAGAGTTGATGAGGAAAGTTAGGGCAAATATGCACACCAGTAGTTGATTAGGAGGAGAGATTGAGCGCGAGTCTATCTGGCCCAACATTGAATGCTTTCAGAATACGACCTTGATGGATTCAAATAAATCCTCCGATGGCCTAGAAGTGCGAGTCTGATGGAAGGAAGATCTCTACCATAGATCAAAAAATGGAGAGAGGGCATGGAAGTCATTGATTTTCCATGAGCCCTATCTAAGTTATTAGAAGAAAGGTTTAACTTCATGGATGAATCAGTTTTGAGAGAAATAACCATCGTTGAAAAGATCTTGATGAGAAGAATATGATGAAGCTATAAGCGAGGGGATTGAGATAGATAAGAAAAGAAGTAATTACAATACCCCATCCTTTAAAAAATACACATAGGGGGTCGGGTGTGTTACATTTACAGTAGGAAAAACCCTAAACAAAGGAAAACAAAAATGATTACATATTGAGGCAGATCATTGGCTACAAATCCCACGAATATTGGGATTCTATTATAGTCGACTACCAAGTCATATTACCAGTCGACTACGATTTGACCTTCATTCAGTCTTCATTCGTTTTCCATGCACCTAGCTATCGAACTCTTGTTGGTTAACCTCTTCGACTTGCTGTCGATTTCTTTGAATTTGACTTTACCCAGTTGAACCACCTCAACCTTCAACTTGTTTCAATTTCTTCGACTTCGACTATTCGTTGATCCACCTCGACTAGAATTTCACTACAAAGAACATAAAAACCCAACATTCTCCCACTTGTTGTCTTCTTTGCTGAAACCAAGAGATTTCTGAACTCTTTTTCAAAGACCCAGGTCAACAATGCCCATTGCCTCTCTGCACCAAGATAACTTCACAACAATCACAAACTTGGTCAAAGAGTCTGCTATGTTTTCCAACTAGTCTACTTTCTCCAACAACACCTTGTTACTTTCCACCATGTCTCTCACAAAATGGTATTGTACATCAATATGCTTAGTCTTAGAATGGTAAGTTGGGTTCTTTTCCAGAAATATTGTGCTTTGACTATCACAACATATCTTCATAGCTCTCTGCTCAAACCCAAATCTTGAACACAGTCGTTGCATCCATACTGCTTCTTTACTTCTATGAGTGGATGCCATGTATTCACCTTTTGTTTTTGAAAATGATACAATCGCCTATCTCTTACTCATCCAACTAATTTCTCCACCAAAAATCTTGAACACATATCCACTGGTCGACCTTCATCGATCCATATCTCCAACCCAATCGACGTCGACAAATCCATGTACATTTAATTCACTATCACCTCCAGGTTTTCCTTGGTAGCATATAACATAGTCTTTTGTGCCACACAAATACTTGAATACTCTCTTGACAACTATCCAGTGCTCCTTCCGAGGTGTCGACATGTATCTACTCAACACTCCCACTGCATGGGAAATGTCTGGTCGAGTGCAGACCATCGCATACATTATACTACCAACAACACTTGCCTATGGAACATGTGCCATGTCCTCTATTTCATCTTGTGTCCTTGGACACTATTCAACAACTAACCTTTCTCCCACAAGAATTGACACCTTCGCAGGTTTTCAATCTTACATGTTGAAACATTTCAAGATTGTTTCAATATACTTCTAGTTCAACCAAATATTTCTATATGCTTTATCTCTCTTGATATCCATTCTGAGAAGGAATTTCACTGCACCAAGATCCTTCATGTCGAACTTGGAGGATAGCTTGTTTTTTCACCTCCTTTATTGCATTCATGTTGTTTCCAATCAACAACATGTCATTGGAATACAATACTACATATATGAAACATCCTCCTTCTTCTTTGGAATATAAGTAGTGATCAACATTGCTTCTCAAAAATCCCAAACTATGGATGTATGTGTCAAAATTTTGGTACCACATCCTTGGTGATTTATTTAGACCATAAAGGGATCTTTTCAATTTGCACACCAAATCTTTCTTTCACCTTACTACAAATACTTCAGGTTGTTTCATGTAGATTTCTTCTTCTAGGTCCCTGTTGACGATTAAAATTGCAACAAGGTTTTTTGCCCGCAAAGTATTGCTAAAGCCTATTATTATAAGCTAACAAGATATATAATACTAGTAGGTGGGACCCCATTGTAGATTGGGATATCAGATCTGGTTCTTATTTCATGTTTTTGTTTCTATTCGACATCACTTACAGGATTATACATGATTGATGAAATCTTGATTTTATTGGCGATGAATAAGGCATGTTGTGTGTTGTTTCGACTGCTCTAGGCTCTAACTTCATGGTACGATGGCCTATGTGATCTATTGTAATCCTTGCTATATGTTTTTGGATTCATTACTGTGACACCTGTAGAATAGATATGTTAGTAACAACACATAAGAAGTAGTTGAAAAGAAATAAAAGCAATATAAACAAAATGCAAAAGGAAGAGATTAAACTATAGTAATATGCTACTCTACATGCATTGATATGAAAAGATCATTTTTAATCCTAGCTAACAAGTTAATAGCTATGCGATTTTTTGAGTTATATGAAACATGGTTGATATGTGTTATGGTATAAGTTGGCAATGGATAATTGTGATATGGGTGGCACGTTTGACAAGTGATGGATGCTAATTCTGATGCATGGTTTAATTGATTGTGTTAATGGGAGACTGGTCAGCATGTACTAAGGAATTAAATGAGTGGGGGTGGAGGTGACGTCCATTTAATGCACATCACTCCTACTCCTTCCACTGCCCACCACCCTAGTTGGGCCATTGTTCAACTGTGTTTTGTTGTGATTATTCTCCGACTTTCAAGTAGAGGAAAAATTGCTCGTCTAAGCTCACGTTTTTAAGGTGATTTTGGTTACAGGTATGTAATTTCTCCATCCATGAATATTCTCTAGTTATGAAATAGATATTGGCTCGGAATGTATGGGTCTGTGCTTTCCTTAAGTCTGGTAATTGTGTAAATTTGTGATATTTTTCTTGAATGAATCGTTCGTGTGGTTCTCATTGCAATAATGTTGAAGTCGTAGTGTTATTGATCATTCTGAGTGTTAGAAGCCATGAAGGCCCTCTGTTGTCCTTATTGGTCTTGCTTGAAGTGTTTTTATTCGGTCCAGATTGGCTGGCCATCTCCACGATTTCTTATCACCATACCCAGTCGTTTTTCGTTATGGGGTTTACTGGGTTTGAAACGCCTTGTGTCACTGCACATTGTTTCACTTGGGTTTGGGTTTTTTCATGATACTGATGGTTGTGCAGTGGGTTATATTGCTTCTTATCGACTCTGTTTTATGTCAACATGGTTAGTTGGTTGATTAGGAGAGACACGAGGGTTATACCCTGCGTGTTCTAAGTGTTGTTATAAGGACAAAATGGAGCCTTTGCTCCTCTATTCATAATCTCTCATATCTCGCGAACTGTCACCTTGTCAACGAAGTCATTGGTGGTATACCTTGTGTGTGCATCGTTGGTCTCAAAGGTTCTCTCCCGATGATGGGAGTCGAATCTAGTCTCCCTATGTTGGTCCACAAAGCAAACCCTTGATTTCTCAAGTCCGATTTTGATAAAGGGAACCGTTATGGACTGTCGAGTATACTGTTGGTTGTTATGAGTTGTTGGGTATTGTCAACACTGTTCAATTTCTGGCTCATCTCTGTTGATTATGTTGACAGTGGTTTTGGTTTTGGTATTTAGTCATTGCATTGGTTATTATGACAATCAAATTGATAAACTCAGCATGGTAATTTGGTTGATTGGAGAATTGGATTGAATGCACAGTCGATGTCTCTTATATTGTGATTATTGAATTGTTGACCAAGCATTAGTTTTAATTGATTAAGTCACATCAATGTTTTCGCACGTGATGCGTGGGTATGTGTAGCCTTCCTACAACATGTTATGTTGATTTGATGGTTGTTGTGACTGTGTGTTTTAATTTGACAATGGAAGCATTGCAATCATGGTAATTATGGCATGGCCATCCAATATATATGATATGGATATTATTTGATTGTCCCATCAGTCATGGTCACATGTTCTTAAACAATATGGTTTCGTTGCAAATTTGATCAATTTATGAGATGAGATTGGGCATACTGTTGCTATCTCATTATATTGATTGATAGCCCAACATTGTGGATGTTTAGATTCAGAGTAGTTGGACATGTACAGTCACATAAATACTCTTCGTTTTGTTGAATGGTCTGTATATTCCAAGTAGTATGAGTTAAAATGGTGATTGTTGTCTGACATGGATGATTTTAGGGGATAAATTTTGCTCATGGGTTAATTTTCCATGGTTTTTCCAAAAATGAGATTCACTATTTTAAAAATAATTCACCCAAATTCTATAGGATAAAATTATTTTACCTTAAAAATCACCAAAATTTTATAAAAACTAT
>JZKD02S1183863.1:145010-180078 GCA_000966675.3 Picea glauca | reverse complement strand
ATTTTATAAAAACTATATAAAATCCTTAGAAATTTGAATATTTTTACAAAAATGTCTCCAATCATTTATAGTTGGCATATGAATGATTAGTAAGATTTTCCAAGGTTTCTACATTTTAAAATAAATTTCCATCCTTAAAATCATCCCTGTTGTATGTGTGTTTAAATGGCAAGTTAGGATCTTTGCAATTAAAATATTGATGGTTGTATTTGGTTGTCTGTTATGTGCGTTGATGAATATCATGCATCGTATGAGAGATAGACACGGGTGATGTGACATATGGTCTCATTACAATTTAATTGTTGGACGAAATTGAGGGATGAAATCGAGCATGCGTTTTGTGTCTGTGTTTGATTAAGGAAATAACTCATGGAAGGTGGTTGATTTTTGATGTTGATTAGAGTGGAAATATGTGACTGTGTGTTCATTTGGAAATTGTTTTAAAATAGTAAGTGGACAAATGAGAAGGAACATAATTCTTTTACAGGTTTTTGTGGAATGCATGTTGTCTTGTTTGGTGACACTGTGTTGAAAATCTGATTACAAATAGTGAACAAGTCAATGCACATAATTAATTGAATTATGCACAATAGTTTTCATTTGATCACAATGATTATTTGGTTGGTGTTATTTGCTTTTACATAATGGTTTTATGGATTACTTAATTAATTTTATGAACAATGTCCACTCTCTTTCCCTACCATTATTTCTCTTTTCGCTAAATACAACCTCATCGCCTTCCCACAATCATTTTTCATTCCCTGTTCTAAAATTTAATTATAGTCAAGAAGAATTTTGTATTGAAGCAGTTTGAAGTCACAATTTCTTGGTTGGATCACAGTGACATTTTCTTTGGTTTGAATTACAGTTGATTGTTTGTTGTATTTTAGCAGTAACCATGTTTCTTTTTGCCCTCATTTTATCATGTTTCGCTCAATACAAACCCCTCGCATATCCTAGGATCTTTTGTTCATCCCCCGCGCATTGACAATGATTAAACAATTTATATGGATTGGATTGCATGAGTCTGATATGTTGCTGAGCCAAAGTCTATTTCATATTTTTAAGGAGTTGTCATGTATGGTTGTAAAGGAACTATTTTCTAATCAATCATGCATGTAAGAATGAGATTTTTCAGCCGAGGTAGCCATGGCAGAGGCAACCGAGGGAGAGGTAATTGAAACAGAGGCCCAAGAAGGCCAAGATTCTCCATACACTTTGACACTGACTCACAAGAGTTCTAGGCCAGTTGTTTTAGGATGGATTTTTCAATTGGATTGGGAAAGGAGTGGTCCAACCTAGGTCTGAAAGGCCTCCCTTCCAAGCTCCACAAGCCCCTGGTATTTCCATTCCCCCTCATGTCTCATTGCAACTCGAGGTTCCCAAAAATGATGGATGGAAATATATTGTCCACTCGAAAGTCTCCCAACATTGTGGCTGGACCAATTTGTCCTTACCTGCTCCCCCGCCTATTAACTAGATTTTCCAAGCTGCACTTGTCCACTCACCAATTCAGTCCTCTCATGATAGAAAAAGTTTGAAAATCGAGGCCCACCATGTCTCTGACAAAGGAAAATCCACTGCTGCCCCTTCCTCACCTTCCAATGGCTATGATAAATCTGTGTCTTCTCGGATGCATTTGAGGGACAATTGTTCTCATGTGATCAACGAAATCATGCCTAAAGGCTCAATGCAGCCAAAGGCAAATTCATAAAAATCGAAGGATGACAACATAAATCAAGGAAAGATTGCATCTTAGAGTGGGAAATATGGTTTTTGAGTTTTTTATTATTATTGATGACAGTTGACTTCATAAGTTTTGGACAACATGTTTTCTTTGGATATATGAGTAATATATTTTTTGAAAATAATTTCAAATATCAATGAGATAAATTGTCAAATGTGAATGTGATGATGGGAGTCACAAGGAAGGGTGTTTTGCTTAATTAACTAGTTATGTTGTGATTGTTAAGAGCTAAAGGGAGTCACAAGGGGTCCCACCTACTAGTTATTATTTATTTAAAACCCTTATTATGATTTATTACTTCCCCCCCTAACTAAAAAGTTGGTTGAGTTTTTAGTTAACTTAGCTAATGAGGTAGTTCAACTACTTAAACCAATTCTAATTTGATTAAAGACAAAAGGAAAGGGAGGAACAAGAGGGGGATATAAATAGAAGCATACTAAGGTTTTCTCTTTGAGTTTATGTTGAGATAGTTCAATTTTCATTCATTCCTTAATTTATCACAAGCCTAATTCTTTTTTATGATAGTAGGGTCTTATTGTAGACAAAAAAATTCAGGGTTGAATTACATCATTCAGACGCTTTTTTTTCAGAGCTGTTGATCTATCTTTGATAGTATGTGTAGACTTGTCTGTTTGTGAATTCATTTTCTTGACTGACAAAGGATATTGTGCAGAGTCGAGTGGGAAACAATCTGTGGCAAGATGATCCATCTTTTAGAGTTCAATGTTTGATTTTCTGTCAGAGGTCCTTTTGTATGTTCCATTGGGGATGTCTAAGTTTGACTTTGGTCCAAAAATTCTTTATGAAATTTTGTAAAGAGAATGACTCTTTGGTGATTTGGAATGAAATAAAGGATTTCTTTATGTCTCATTTGTCTCGATTATCATCTTGGTGTCTTTGCTTCTATCTCTACATTTATTTTAGCAACTGTTGTATTCAGAAAATCATATAAACAATGAATTTTCTAGCAAGATTTTATTTATAAAAAGACTAGCCTAAGCACTTCTAATTAATACTTGTGAGTTAGGATATTAATTTTGATGGCTATAATCATAGGGTGACATTCCCGTCTATTTTTCTTTAGCCAAGCAGAATTTGAAAATGCTTGAGTAAGATCATTCATATCTTTTCCTCAATAGTCCCCTTGTAGGAACAATGTCTTTACATCAATCTATTCTATTTCCATATCAAATGTTGCAGCTAGAGACACTAGTACTCTAATGGAAGTTAATTTTTCAAGGAAAGTAATGAGAGGCTTATAAGAGCCCATACCAAACATTTAGAGTTGAATGCAGTTCTACTACAGAGTCTATCCGAAATTCAAAAACATTTGTAGCAAGGTCCTAACAATGCATAGCTACAACGGTCATAGAGGTTGAAAACCCCTTCAGATGCCCAAAAGTATGAAATGTCTCACAATATGTGGGAAAGAGTTGCATCAAGGCACTAAGAGAGGTGGATCAAGTGGAGGAAATTTTACGGAGTCCTCTGGTTAGAAGACTAATCCAGTAGGACAGTCCAGTAGTGGCACGTAATCTAGTATTTCTAAGAAGAGAAAGAGGAATAAATATCAGAGTTTTCTGACTAAAGAATTAAAGAAGGCTAATCCTCCTACCTTTGATGGTGATATAAAGAAAGGAGAGGAAGCTGAAGCATGACTGTTCAACTTGAAAAAGTACTTCTTAGTACATAACTACTAAGATGAGAAGGATAGGATCCAACATTTTATTAGTGGGTTTCCACAGTCATACCAATATCGAATTGAGTTCGACAAACACAAGACCCTAGAAGACACCATTTAGAAGGATAAATGTTGTTATGATGAGTCTAAGCACAAGCATGACTCTCCTAAGGATTGGAAAAGAAGGGACAAGAGTGGATTATAAAAGAAAGGATTTAAGCCTTCCCCCCACAAGAATTACGGGAAGGATGTATAGTTAGGTCAGCCAATAAGGTTCGTGCATCAACAAAATTTTCCTTCCCAAAGTAGGAATAAGCCAATAGAGTAGGCAAAGGAAAGAGAACATGATCCCAAGAAAATACCTTTGCAACACTGGGGATCTAGAGGGCCACATATATTGAGGGAATGCCCCCACAGATAGAATGATAGGAAAAGAGTGTATAAGATATAGGGGGTAGCTACAGTCAACGACGTAGCTAGGAGCATACTGAGAATCTACACAATGGTGGAAAATAGACAAGCAAACCACAAAGATTCTATGGTGGAATTGGAAGGTATCCTTACTAGACAAACAATCTCTATTTTAATTGACCCATGATCTAATCATATTTATGTTTCACTTCGAGTGGTTGAGGCATGTTCATTATAGAGAAAGAAACACACCAAAGCGTGTTTAGTCCAGTTATCAACTAGAACAAAGAGGAAAGTGGCAGAGGTTGTGGAAGTTTGTCCAATTCAGATTGAGGGATTTTAAACCCAAGCGTATCTGAATGTTCTACCCCTTGGATCTTATGACATATTATTTGGAATGGATTAGTTAGTTTCCCATAAGGTAAAATTGAATTGCTATGAGAAAAATACAGAATGCAAAGACGAGGAAGGCAATACGAGAATTTTGCAAGGCATTTGAAAGCTAGTCTTTGTGAGAAAATATCAGTGTTACAAATCAATAAGTGTAGCAGAAGAGGGTGTCCTCTATATGCTATACAAGTACTAGATTCAATAGAAAGCAGTGAGTTGAAGATCGAATACCATCCAGTTTTATGGGAATTCAAGAATGTGTTTCCATAAGAGATGCCATGATTACCTCTGAAAAGAGACCTTAAATTTTCAATTGATCTCGTGCCACGAGCAGTGCCAACATAGAGAGTTCCTTATAGGATGAGTGCACCAGAGTTGGCGGAAATGAATATGCAATTGAAAGAAATGATGGAAAAAGGTTACATCAGACCGAGTGTATCCCCATGGAGAGCACCAACCCCATTTCTAAAGAAGAAGGATGGCACCTCAAGGTTATGCATGGATTATCAGAAGCTAAACAAGATGACCGTCAAGAACAAGTAGCCTTTGTCTATAATAGATGATCTATTTGATGAACTTAGAGGGGATACATTTTTCTCAAAAATAGATTTGAGATCGTGATATCATCAAGTTAGGATTAAGGACGAAGACATCTAAAATATGAAATTTAGGACAAGGTATGGACACTAAAACTTTGTTGTGGTGCCATTTGGACTTAAAAATGCACCAACTACGTTCATGTGTTTAATGAATAGTGTGCTCAACAAGTACTTAGATAAGTTCATATTAGTGTTTGTGGACGATATTTTGGTGTATTCCAAGAATAAAAAAGAGCATGGAGAACATCTTAGAATGGTGTTATAGGTGTTAAGAAAGAACCAACTATATGCCAAATTCAGCAAGTGCGATCTCTTTAAAAAGGAAATCCAGTATATAGGCCATGCAATCTCAACCAAAGGAGTCGCAATAGAACCTGCAAATATCAAATAAATCATGGATTGGCCAGCTCCTAGAAATGTGACGGAAGTGAGATCCTTCATGGGATTGGATGGATATTACAAAAGATTTATTAAAGGATTCTCTAAGCTCAGAAGTCCTATTCCGTCACTTCAAAGGAAAGGAAAGAGATTCGTGTGGTCAGCATAATGCGAAGATAGTTTTCAACAATTAAAACAATGGTTGACCAATGCCCCTTTTTTAAAGATCATAGACCCAGAAAAATACTTATTGGTTTGCATAGATGCTTGCAAGGAGGGACTTGGTGGAATACTCACGCAAGAAGGAAAAGTGTTTTTTTATGAATCATGGAAGCTGAACAAGCATGATTAGAGGTATGCTACCCATGACCTATAACTTGTTGCAATTGTACATGCGTTGAAGATGTGGAGATATTACCTGCTTGGGAGGAGATTTAACCTCATGACTGACCATTGTGGTCTGAAGTATTTGTTTTATCAGTCAAGGTTGAATTCTAGATAGGCCAGGTGTATAACATTGATTAGTGAGTTTGACTTCAAAATAAATCACATAAAAGGAAAAGAGAACAAAGTCGCTGACGTCCTTAGCCGAAGAATTCAGATAATACACTTAGCAACAACAAGTGTAGGTGAATCCAACATCTGACATTGAATTAAGACCCTCTTTTCGGAAGATGATCTCTTCAACATAGTGTGGGAAACGTTGTAGCAAGAACCTAAGGAAAAGAGGTACGAAGGATATCAACTGAGGGATGATAACCTGTTGATGTATAATAAGAGACTATATGTGCTTGATTCAACATACCTAAGACAATTGATTATGGATGAGTTCCATAGGAGGCCATACAATAGTCATCGTGGTTATCAAATAATGGTGACAATAGTTAGGAAACTATAGTATTGGCCTAAGATAAATAAAGACATTGCTTGATATACCTCGAAGTGTCTAGAGTTCCAAAAGATGAAGGTCAAGCATCGACACCCTGTGATACTATTGCAACCCATACAGATACCATAGTGGAAATGGGAAGTGATTTCCATGGATTTTATCACAGGTTTTCCAAAGACAGTCAAACAACATGATGTAATCATGGTTGTGGTAGATAAGTTGAGAAAGACATCTCATTTTATTCCCATAAATTCTAATTTTAAATTCATAAGGGTTGCTAATTTTTTTCGTGAAAGAGATATTCAAGTTGTACGGTTTTCCCAAAACCATAATTTCAGACATAGTTCCATGTTCACCTCAAATTTCTAGCGAAGCTTGTTTGCAGGTTTAGAGATGCAGTTGGCATTTAGTATGGCCTACCATCCTCAAACCGATAGTCAGACTGAAAGGGTGAGAAAAGTGCTAGAGGATATGCTAAGAATGCATGTTATGCATAAACCCAAGCAGTGGGAAGAATATCTACCTTTGGTAGAATTTTCATACAACAATGGTTATCAAGAATCATTGAAGATGAGCTCGTTTGAAGATCTGTATGGAAGGATGTGCAAAGTTCCAATTAGTTGGGATAGTTCAGTGGACAAAGTTACACTTGGACCTAAATTACTTACATAAATGGAGCAAGCCATGGTTCAGATAAGGAAGAATCTAAAAATTTCCCAAGATAGATAGAAGAGCTATGCTGATAGCAAGAGAACCCCCAAATAGTTCAAAATAGGAGACTGTGTGTATCTACAGGTGAAACCCAAGAGAATTTCCTTGAAAGTGGGGATGTGTGCTAAGTTGGCTCCCTAATACTATGGACCATTTTAAGTCCTATAGAGAATAGGGCCAGTAGCATACAAACTTGCTTTACCACCTACTATTAGAGCACATAATGTATTCCATGTGTATTTTTTAAATAAATATGTGCATGATTCTAATCACATTATTTATAGGACTGTAATGCAGATGGAACTAGAAGGAGAAATCTAGACAGAGCCTAAATGCATCCTGGATAGGAAAGAAATGATGCCCCTAAATCGAGCTATAGTGCAGGTCAGGGTGCAATGGAATCATTTTGGAGTTGATGAAGCTACATGGTATATGGAAGATGCCATGAGATTGGCATACCCATTTTTGTTTACTATATAATTATAAAAAGCATGGTGTTTTAAACACTGTGAAAAATGTTTTATTAAGGGGGAGGGGAATGTAACACCCTATTTTCTGCCAAGACTGTAATTATGCACAAACTTCATATGTTAATATGAGGCATGCAATTGTGTTTTTATTCAGTATAAACACCAAATTGTTGTCTGAGAGGGAGAAAAATTGATAAGTACTGGCCATGATACACCAAAGTAAATTGATGAAGTAGAGGAACGATGGGATGGTTGAGTGAAATGAATATGAGATGCATCAATGAATAAAATAAGAATCTTTCACAACAAGATTATCTATGCTTACAAACATGATGATTTCACCACTAGCACACCAAACTGATGGAAGGGACCATGTGAACATTAAACAGAAGGTCATAAAGGTGTTTGGGTAGTAATAACTACTGCAATTGGTCCATGCATAGAAAGAATGGCCAATTGAATGACTGACAAAAACGTACCAAAAATGGCCCCTTCAGATTGAAAAAGGGCAAACTATAGGTTAGGTTTGTAGGATTCAACAGAGAGCTCAAGGGAATAGAGAAACTTATATGCACAAAGAAGAGAAAGGGATCAATGACGATAAATGGAGTGTAGAAGCATAGATGCATTGATTAATAAAGAAACAGATAATTTTCTAGAAGAAAATATGAAGCTTTTCCATGTTGATGATGATCACCCTGAATAGAGATGACCTAGATTATGAACTAGAGAAATTGTGGGCTGCAACTTGGTGCTTACTGGAAATAAACTGACACTGGAAGGGGAGGCCACTGAGGGACTGTTAATCATAGAAGGGACTCCCTTGTGTAGAGAAAATCTAGTTGAGAAACCATCTGATAAAACTATAGAGACCTAGAGCTCAGTGGCAAGTGGCAACTTCTGCTATGTCAGAGAGAGAAGGAGAGTAACCTTCTTGGATCATCATAGACTTGGAGCCATGATGAGTCAATTTCCTTGGTGGTATCATGGCTTGGAATGGGGGTGGCGTGTTGTAGGAGGTGACTCTACAACAAGGCCTAAGGTCGAGAGTAAGGCGTCCTCTCTCAGTTAGTTGGATTGGATCATTCCTTTATCAGATAAGTGTTCATCTGTATTGAACTGACTGTGAGTGACTTATGTGAATTCTTAAGAATAGAATAGTTGTGTGTTAGTGCATATGAATGTTTAAATCTAAGAGACTCTTTTTATACTTATCCTACATTTTGAATGCATTAGTATGAAGCAGGTTGTGATGTATACTAGCATTTGGTTATATCGTAAAAATGAATGAGTGTAAATTGCTACATGTTCGAATAACCTATATGTTCCTTATGTAGATATTCTACAACAAATGCGAGGCCTTAGACTTAATTTCTATAGTTATTATAATCCTGGGACCATATAGAGTCCTTGAGAATCAAGAACTAAAGTTCAATAGGACTAGGAAAATGGCTAAGTCCTTAGAGTGGACAGTATGACTTCGTAAACCCAATGTTGGTTAGTGAAGGTCCTCAAGTATTGATCCGAAGAGATTGTGACCATTGATCGGTGGGAATTCAGGGTCGTCGTGTCAGAGAGATCCCTCAGACACTGTGGAAAAGGACTCTGAAAAAAACCCTGTCGAGGTGAGACCTTTGGAAGAAAATCTCATGTACCGTGAGAATAAATCCAAAGAAAAGGTCCCGAAGTCCGACCAATATGGGTTATAGATATGTAAGTGGAGGGGATGAATTCTCTATCGTTGATCATTGTGGCTCCCATAATTAAGTTGGAAGGGTGAGAGATGACATGGAACATTAGGGAAAATATGTACGTACGTCAGTAGTTGATTAGGTGGAGAGATTGAGCATGCGCATAGCCATCCCAACGTTGATTTCTCCCATTCTTCCATTGACATACTTGTCAGAATGGTACCCGGACAAACCAATGTCCATTTTTCTCGATCTACAAGGATATCTTCAATTTTTAGCTTCCAAAGCTCAAAATTATGGCCATTGAATTATTCAATCTCTATTCTCGAGCTACTCGCCATTCTTTAAGCACAATCTGCAAATATTTCTAACTTATGACTCTTACTAAACCCAAGGTTTAGCTCAGATTCAAGCCAAGATCTGATACCACATGTTAGGAAATGAGGAACACTTCCACACTAAACCTAGCATAAGAGAGGAAGAAATATTTAATCAACAAAGGAAATGACAAAGAAAACACACAGTACACAAAATATTTTACCATGGAAACCCAAACGGGAAAACTAACATTCCTTGATATTTTTTCTCTCTTGTTGTCTTATTCATTTAGATTAAAATGTTACATGTCTAAACTTGGTCTACACCTAAGACACAATCGACATCATACCTTCTTGCTTTACATAAGAACAACCCTGTAGCCAATTCATCTTACATATGCATGACAAACAACCTCTTAAACAATTTCTATAAAGATTAGATATTATATGATTAGATTTTATAGCATTACAACATGCCTTATTTATATGATTTATAATAGGAAAAACAATAAATAAAGGCACCCAAAAATGGTTACAGATCCATGCAGATGATTGGCTACAAATCCCGCGAATCTTAGGATTCTGTTATAGTCGACTACCAAGTCAGATTACGAGTCGATTACCAATCGTCCTTCATTCGGTGTTGAGTCGGTTTCCATCAGCCCACCTGCCGACCTATTTTCGGTTGACCTCTTCGAATTTCTTTCAATTTCTTCGACTTTGAATTTACCCAATCGAACCACCACAACCTTCGACTTTCTATCAATTACTTCGAATTTGACTGTTAGTTGATCCACCTCGACTAGAGTTTCACTACAAAGAATATAACAACCCAACACTATCATGGGTATTCCACTAGAACAATTCATTACAACAAATGTTACAATATTACAAAATATTTTATTATATTTTGTTTTATTTAGATTCCATATTTAATATTACTAGCTTAATGCATGAAATACTAAAAAAAATGAAATTGAAATAAAAGAGACAAGAAAAAAAATGTCATCCACATAGTGAACACAAGATATACTATGGGAAAATTGTTATGTTCCAAAACCTTAAAATGTCATGATAAACCGGAAGTACACACCATGTACACCAATGTGAGCATGGGGCACAACTCCAATATAGATAAGAGAGACAAGTTACACAATATCCCCTTAAGGAATATGAGAACCTCCTCCAAATACCCAAATACATTCACACTTCACAATTCACATCTCTTAGTAATGAATAAATGATCTCTCTCTATATACATATTCACACATTGCACATGAGGCCCCTTTAATATTAGGATGACCCTATTACATATACATTTACACATTACATGTACATTTAACCCCATATATGACCCCCCCTTGGGGTCATATCATATAAAATTAATCCCATATATGCCTCCCTTGGGGTCATATAAAAAACCCAATATGGGGAAAACCTAGCTAGAAGGCAAGGCCTATTCTCTACTCTTTTATTCTCAGTTATGAATTGAAAATACAAAGAAACAATTATTCAATATGGAGTTTCCAAGGACATTGTGGTCAATATGGCTACTAGAGGATATTCTACTTCCTCTATTCTACATCAATATCCCACTCTCAATGTTTTTCTCTCCCATGGAACAATACTCAAAAAAATAAGAATGGAACCAATTCCTTTCCTAGTGGCTCAATTTTTAACATAGCTTGATATTCATCTAGGATTAGGGTTAGGGATTTCACATGCCTCAACCTACAATTAATGTTAGGATTTTTTTCCCTCTAGAATCTTCTTGAAAGTCCACATCTGACTATCTCCACATGTGTGAATAATGGAATATAATGTGGCATCCACTCGATACCATGGTGGTAAACATGATAAGTAAACTCGTGGGAGACATACATTTCATTTATGAACTTCGACTAATGTGATTTTCACACTATTGGAAATCTCTTGAAGTGTAGAAAAACATTGAGAGGCTAAGAGTAAGAATTGCAATTTTTTAAACCAAAAAATGGCCATTTAAGGCCTCAAATGGGCTCTGGAATGTTCTAGACCCAAAATTACCAAAGTGGGCATTGCCCATAAAATGGCCTTACAATATAGAAGCTCCAATTTTCCCACCTATAAAGTACATATTTCCCTTTCAGGGTAATAGTCCTAGAGCTAGCCTAATTAGCCGACGTGTCATGTTCCATATCACATGAGATCAATTGATCATGCCATTCAGATGAAAATTCTCTCCTTATTCTCCATCAATTGCATGATGATTCAAACTTCACCAGTTAGCCACCTCAGTGATGGTATATTGATTATATCCAGCCTCACACCTCAGATGATGAATGCACTTGGTATATTATGCTTTCAGTATGTTTGGTCATTGTACTTTGGTTTAAGATGCAATAATACATATGCCATGCTCAACTCCTGGTGCATTTGTTTTTCATCCAAAGATTTTGTTATAAATTCTAAACTAGTCATGAAAATGGTAAACATTCAAGTGTTATCCAATAACAACTCCATAACATTAACAATTTGATCTTCTGTCTCATTTTACCATGGGGGACATGATTTTCCTTTAAATATGTGAAGGGTTTTGAGTCTAGTCATACTACTAGTGATTAAGTGGGTGTATCATGTCCATATCCAAAATATACATAATATCTTTGAACCCTTCCCTCTCACTTTCGTTTCATTCATAAAAAAATAAATACCGTGCACATCTTTGACTTATCAAATGTCAAATAGCAAGGTATAGCGTAAACAAAATGAAAAAATAATGTAATCCTAAGTCAAATAAAGCCAAAAAGGATAGAGGTGAAGAGTGAAAATAAATAAAAAGATAATAAGGTTGGAACTATGCAACCTAATTAAAAATGCCAATGCCCCTAGTCCCATGCTTATATATGAATATTTAAAGAAAAGGGACTTATTCAATAAAATGAATAGATCAAGAAAAAAAACAATGAAAGGAGAAATCAATAAAGATATGAGGGGGTAACTCTAAGAAGAAGCTCCCTCTTAGAAGGGTTATATATACAAATAAGGAATATTCCTAGCTCTTGAAAGTTATTTAGACTAGAAAAATGGACCTTTATCATCATATGAGGCTTTGAGTGTCAATACGTGACATTTCCCTCCCCCCTCCATAATTTATTCACCTTTTCACCTACATCTAACCAAGTTATCTAGGAAATTTTGCTTGTCTTGGTCTTTTCCATGTGTAATAAGGGGATAACAGTGTTAGGAAATGAGGAACACTTCCACACTAAACCTATCATCAAAGAGGAATAAATATTTAATTAAGAAATTAAATGAAAAATAAAACACACAGTACATAAAGATCTTACCCTGGAAATCCAAACAAGAAAACCAACATTCCTTGAGTGTCTTGCTCTCTTGTTGTCTTATTTATTCAGAATAAAAGGTTACATGTCTAACCTTGGTCTACACCTAAGACACAATCAACATCATACCTCCTTGATTTACACAAGGACAACCCTATAGCCAATTCATCTTACATATGCATGACCAAGAACCTCTAAAATGATTTCTCTAAATATTAGCTATTCTACGATTAACATTTACAATATTACAACAAACCTTTTATATAGGATTTGCAGTTTCAAAAACCCCAAAGAAAGGTTCCCCAAAAAAATTACAAATCCATGAAAATCATTGACTACAAATCTTGTGAATCTTGGTATTTTGTTACAATCGACTACCAAGTTAGATTACCAATTGACTACCAGTTGAACTTCATTCGGTATTCAGTTAGTTTCCACGTGCCCGCCTATTGACCTCTTGTCAGTTGACCTCTTTGACTTGTTTTTTATTTCTTCAACTTTAAATTTTCTCAGTCGAACCACCTCAACCTTTGACTTGTTGTCGATATCTTTGACTTCGACTTTACCCGGTCAAACCACCTCGACCTTCGACTGTCAGTCAATCCACCTCGACTGGACTTTCATTGAAAATAAAATAACAACCCAACATTCTCCCACTTGTTGTATTCTTTGTTGAAATCTAGAGATTTATGAAATCTCATTCACATACCTAGGGCATCAATTCCCATTCCCTCTTTGCACTAAGAAAACTTCACAACACTCACAAAATTGGTCAAAGAGTCTGCTATGTTTACCAAAATGTCTACTTTCTCTAGCAACACCTTGTTTCGATCTATCATGTCTCTTATGAAATGGTATTGTACATTAATATGATTAGTCTTAGAATGGTAAGTTGGGTTCTTTTCCAGGAATATTGTGCTTTGACTGTCGCAACCTATCTTCATAGATTTTTACTCAAAACTGATTCCTGAACATAGCCTTTGTAACCATACTGCTTCTTTACTTCCATGAGTGGCTTCCATGTATCCAACTTCTGTTGTTGACAAGGCTACAACCGCCTATTTCTTACTCATCCATCTGATTTATCCACTGAACATATTGAACACATATCCACTGGTTGATCTTCGTCGATCTAGATCTCCAGCCCAGTTGACGTTATCAAATCCATGTACATTTAATTCATTGTCTCCTCCAGGTTTTCGTTGGTAGAATATAGCATAATATTTTGTGCCACACAAATACATGAATACTCTCTTGACAACTATCTAGTGCTCCTTTCCAGGTGTTGACATGTATATGCTCAATACTCCCACTACATGAGAAATTTCTGGTTGAGTGCAGACCATAGAACACATTAGACTAATAACAACACTTTTATAGAGAACACGTGCCATGTCCTCTATTTATTCCTGTGTCCTTGGAAACTGTTCAATAGTTAGACTTGCTCCCACAATAATTGACACCTTCACAGGTTTGCAATCCTACATGTTGAAACGCTTCAAAATTGTTCCAATATACTTATTTTGATTCAACCAGAGCTTTCTAGATGCTCGATCTCTCTTGATCTCCATTCCTAGAATGAAATTTGTTGCTTAGAGATCCTTCATGTCAAACTTGGAGGATATATTCTTATTCACTTCCTTTATTACGTTCATTCTATTTCCAATCAACAACATGTCGTCAACATGAAATGCTACATATATGAAACTCCCACCTTATTCTTTGGAATATATGTAGTGATCAACTTTGCTTCTCACAAACCACAAATAAGGATGTATGTGTCAAAATTTTGGTACCACATCCTTGGTGATTTATTTAGACCATAAAGAGATATTTTCAGTTTGCACACCAAATATTTCTTACCCTTTACTACAAATCCTTTAGCTTGTTTCACGTGGATTTCTTCTTCTAGGTCCCCATGTAGGAACAATGTCTTTACATCCATCTATTATATTTCCATATCAAATGTTGCAGCTAGAGACAATAGTACTCTAATGGAAGTTAATTTTGCAACAAGGGAAAAAATATCACCGAATTTGACTCCTTCGACTTGGGAATATCCTTTCGCTACCAGTCAAGATTTGAATGTATCAAATTGACCTGCTGCATTCATATTCTTATTGAATACCCATTTGATAATGATAGCATCCCTTTAAGTAGGTAATTTGAATAAGTCCCACATCTCATTCTTGTGCAATGATTCCATCTCTTCGACCATGGCATCCTAATGCAATAGCATCGTAAGCAAGCCAACAAAGCAAATGCAAGAGCGGAGGATAGCTGGATATGAACCAACACACATTTTGAAAGCATTTTGAATTTGAAAGGATAAGACATTAATGTAATATATTGAAAGGATGCATTCACATTTATGTTTTGAGTTGTAATACAGATGTTGAGGAGTTTCTGTCATCTGTTTTTTGGAGGCATTTATTGTATTAAATGTAAAGTAGTTGTAGACTTTAACTAGAAAGATCCCTCATATATATTGTAGTAAAGGGTAAGAAATAATTAGAGAGCCGTAGGGAAAGAGAATAGAAGAACAAATATTGTAAAAGAGTGTATAAGAAGATAGCTGATGCTATAGAACCCATGTACAGATGCACTTGGATTAATATAAGGAAAATTTGATCCAAATTTCATGGCGTTTATGAATTATGTTTACATCTATTGAATGGTATGTTTACATTTAATTCCAGTCTCTGTTATGCATTTGTTTCAATGCTGTGTGTATGTATGATTTCATGTTGAATGTATGAAGTATTTGAGAGGGAGAGAATGAGTTTCAATTGTTTCTCGTCCTGAGAATTCCTGCAAGGAGTGAAGTGAAGGTCGCGCAAAGTGTGCATTGATAGGTTGTGAGTTTTACCTCAGAAAATCTTAGGAGAGATACCGTTGTTCTCATACCAGTAGGAGTGCGAGTATAGCACAGAGCCATGAAAGGAGTGCATAGGAAGGTTGAAGTCTTATACTTTTCCAACCCAAGTGAGGGGTTGAAGGATTTCTGTTGCAAGGAGTGCACAGAAGGGGAAGACATCAGATAACCGATGGTTATCGCGAGTGCCACAAGGAGTGCGCATGAAGAACCCTTGGAATTATTGAGTTTGCAGTATAAACCAAGCTCATAAGGGATAGAGACTTCGAGGGATTCGAAGAAAAGTAGAAGTTTGAAGTCACCTCACAGAGGTTGACCCCAGAAGAATTGATGCCAAGTCCTTTGGCTTGGAGCCATTGAAAATATGAACGAACGGTGGAATTTATCGGTGGGAGGAATACCGAAATTCCATGAGCTGTTGGATCTAGTAGGTCAATGGAAAGGAAAAGGCTGATAACCTTCAGTGCTCACAAGCCCAGGTGGAATAATATCCATTGGATCTAGATCAATAGGATTCGTTGGTCTCTTGAGTTTAGATCTCGACATTTCATAAGTCGGGAGTTGGAGCACTGGGCTTGCATTACACAAACAGTCCCGATATCGCGAAATGCGAAATTGTGACGTGATCATGGCCATTGATCAAGAAGGAGACACATGACCATCAGATCTGGTCTTGGGGAGAGGTCCCACATCGGGTTTCAGGGTTTCGTGGATGTGGAGTGTTGGATTTGTATCATGCCAATACCCCCAAAATCATGATTCGCGAAATACCTTTTCAGATAAAGGTTGTGGTCACATTGGTTGGTCACGTGGGTCAGAGTTCATGCCTAGTTCTTGTTTGCATAGGCATAGCTCCTAAGAAGGACCTGTGGTTACAAGTGTGAAGATTCCAACTGGGAAATTAAGATCCATTTCGACTCAAGGGGAGATTAAGAAGGATCCTTAGACTGGGAGGTCAAGTAGAATCTGCTGAGGTAGGGGTGTTGCATCAAGTGGTATTAGATCCCAGATTTTCCATCTCTGTAGTAAAGAGAAGATTACAACAATGCCGCCCAGAAGACGTCAAGACAAACCAATGCCCGATCCATCCATGGAAAGGGAAATGAGAGAAATTCATGCTCGATTATATGCTATGGAGACAACACAGAGACGAGCTACTGATACAAGAGATGTTAGTGAAGTTGGAAGTGAAAATGAGGCTAGAGCCAAAGAAGAAGTTGTAGCCGAAGACACTGCAAAAGAACGTCTATTCAGAGTTGTTGCAAGAATAGGGGCCAGAGAAAAAATGGACATTCCGATGTATGAAGGCAAATTAGATGTTGAGGAGCTGCTAGAATGGTTTAGAGCTCTAGATAAATAATTTGATTATGAAGATATCGAAGAAGATAGGAAAGTAAAACATGTTGTCACTAGATTGAAAGGTCATGCAACACTGTGGTGGGATGAACTACAGGCTGATAGGCATTGCAAAGGCAAGAAAATAATCAAAATCTAGGATAGTATGGTAGCAAAAATGAAGGCCAAGTTTATAGCCAGAGACTATCAAATTAATTTGTTTCGAAGAATGCAAAATTTGAGATAGAAAGGGATGACAGTGAAGGAATACACTGAAGAGTTTACCGACTGAATGTCAGAGTTGGTCATCGCGAGAGTGATGATGAAAAGGTTTCCATATACATGAATGGTTTGAGATATGACATTAAGGATGAAATGAGCATGGTGACAATCAGAAATGTGGAAGATTCTTATCAGATTGCTCTGAAGGAAGAAGAAAAATTGGCTTGAAAGAAAGGTCAAAGGGGCAGAGGTAGAAGTCAGAGTAGAGACAAAGCAATTTCCCAGGACGGAGTGCAGAAGCCCAAGGATGAAGAAAAGAAACCTCATAATCACCCAGAAAGAGGAGGAATCTCATAGAGAGGACAATATGCCGATAAGAAAACTTTTTTGCGAATAAGAGGAAGAGGCAGAGGTAGAGGAGGTGAGATAAAATGTTTTGTTTGTGGAAATATCAGACAAAAGTATTTTGAATGTCCCAATAGAAAAATGTATGGAGGAGGCGAAGCTCAAATTTCATAAGCGTAGAGGCGAAATGTTGAGGCAGAAGATGCAGAAGGTAGAAGATCCTTAATGATGAGGAAAATTCTCTTGAAGCCAGAGAAAGAGGCGGAGAATCTAGCCCAGAGAAACAATCCGTTTAGAACTACTTGCAAGACCAAGGATAGGGTATGCAAGGTAATTGTGGACAGTGGAAGCACAGATAATATAGTATCCACATAAATGGTGGAGAAGCTAGAATTGGAGACAATTGCACATCCGAGCCCATATAAAGTCTCGTGGTTGCAAAAAGGACAACAGGTAACTGTCACTAAACAATGTTTAGTTGAATTTAAGATAGGGGTTTACAAAGATGGGATCTTATGTGATGTTATTCCCATGGATGTCTGCCATCTTTTGTTGGGAAGACCGTGGAAATATGACAAAAATGTTGTTCATGATGGGAGAAATAAAACATACACCTTAGAGAAGAATGGTAGGACACATATGTTGCTTCCAATCGAAGATAAGAAGGTGAAAGCAGAAGAAAGAAACACTATACTTCTCATGAGTGGGAAGCAACTTCTTGAGGAAGTCAAGAAAGAAGAAGACATGCAGTTTTTTGTGGTAAGGAAACCTAGAGTCATTTTAACTGGTACCTCGATAGATGATCTACTGGAGGAAATTCAGAAAATGATGGATAATTTCGCTGATATAGTGGTGGACAATTTACCTTGTTCGTTGCCACCCATCAGAAGTATAAGCCATCACATTGAACTTATACCAGGAGAAAGTTTACCGAACAAAGCAGCAAACAGATTGACGCCACAGGAGAATGAATAAGTTAAGAAGCAAGTCCAGGATTTGATGGACAAGGGGTTGATAAGAGAAAGCTTAAGTCCATGAGATGTACCAATAGTTTTAATTCCAAATAAATATGGTGGATGGAGAATGTGTACAGACTCGAGGGATATAAACAAAATCACCATCATGTACAAATTTCCTTTACTGAGGATAGATGACTTGATGGATTGCCTGAGTGGAGCAAGATTTTTTTCAAAAATTGATTTGAAAAGAGGATATCATCAAATTAGAATGAGGGAAGGTGATGAATGGAAGACAACATTCAAGACGAATGAAGGATTATATGAATGGCTTGTCATGCCGTTTGGTTTGACAAATGCGCCAAGTAATTTCATGAGGTTAATGAATGAAGTATTGAAATATTTCATTGGGAAGTTTGTAATTGTGTATCTTGACGATATACTGGTCTTTAGTAAGAATGAAGAAGAACATCTGAAACACCTAACTCTAGTAATGAGGAGGTTGCAACAAGAGAAGTTGCTGATAAATCTTAAGAAGTCATCTTTCATGAAGAAAGAACTCATTTATTTGGGTTTTGTGATCTCTTCGAACGAGTTGAAGATGGATCCTGAGAAGGTAAAAACAATCAAAGAATGGCCATCACCGAGAAATACCTTTGAAGTCATAAGCTTCTATGGACTAACCAGTTTTTATAGGAAGTTCATCAGAAATTTTAGTGGAATTTCTGCGCCAATGATGGACACAGTCAAGAAAAGACATAAATCTTTTCATTGGACATAGGAAGCAGAGAAAGGTTTTAAGCTATTGAAGGAGAATATAACCGAACAACCAGTTCTAGTTCTACCAGACTTTGGTAAGAAATTTCAAGTGAGATGTGATGCAAGTGGGTTTACGGTTGGAGTAGTCTTAAGCCAAGATAATAGACCGATTGCATACTTCAGTGAGAACCTGAACGATGCTAAGATGAAATATTCCACATATGATAAGGAGTTTTATGCAGTCATATAGGCGCTGAAGAAATGGAGGAATTACTTGGTTCCGAAAGAGTTCGTTTTGTATACTGACATTCACACTTTACAATTCATAACCAGACAGGAAAAACTGAACCAGAAACATGCGAAATGGGCTGAATTTATGAAAAAATTTACTTTTGTTATAAAGCGCATTTCTGGAACTACTAACAAGGTTGTTGATGCGTTGAGCGGGAAATGTTTGATTCTGCAGGAGTTTCGTGTGAAGACCTTAGGTTTTGATAACCTTAAGGATATGTACAGGGATGATTTAGATTTTAGGGATGCTTATGAAGCATGTGAGAATCCCGTTCTGAGAGACATAAGCCAATGGATTGAATACTTAATCCATGATGGATTATTATTCAAAGGAAATCAGCTGTGTATCCCGAAGAGTTCTATGAGGGAGAATCTTCTGAAATAAAAACATAGTGGAGGATTGGATGGACATTTTAGCCATGACAAAACGTTTGCGCAACTGTACAATCTATATTATTGGTCAGGGATGAGGACATATTTTAGGAAATTTGTCAACAACTATAGGATTTTCCAGCACGCAAAGGGGAAGAGACAGAATACATGATTATATCAACCATTGCTGATACCAGAGAGGCCATGGGATGCGGTAGGAATGGATTTTGTGTTAGGATTGCCAAGGACACAGAGAGGCCATGGGACGTGGTAGGCATGGATTTTGTGTTAGGACTGCCAAGGACACAGAGAGGTTGTGATTCCATATTCGTGGTAGTCGACTGATTCTCGAAAATGGCACATTTCATTCCATGTCAAAAAACTAGTGATGCAACGCACATTGCAAATCTGTTTTTCAAAGAAGTTGTTTGACTTCATGGCTTACCCAAGAGTATTGTTTCAGATCAAGATACCAAATTTGTTGGTCATTTCTGGAGGACGCTATGGAAAAAGCTGGGGACGAATTTATCTTTTAGCTCAGCATATCACCCTTAGACGGATGGACAGACTGAGGTAGTAAATCAAAGTTTAGGGGACTTGTTGACGATTTTAGTAGCTGAACATCATAGTCAGTGGGATCAGATTCTTCCACAAGCAGAATTTTCATATAACGATTCACTGAATAGGAGCACAGGACAGAGCCCATTCCAGATAATGTACGGAATGCAGCTAAGGGGAGTGTTTGAGTTGATATACTTAGAGCAGAGCGAGTTCAGAAGTGATGGAGTGGAATAATTTACAACAGATATGCAAGAGTTCCACAGTAAGATTAGAGAGCGGTTAAAGAATTCCAACCAGGAATATAATTGCAGAGTAGATCATCACAGGAGAGAACTTCAGTTTGAAGTGGGAGAATTAGTCTTAGCACACATAAGACAAGAAAGGTTCCCAAGGGGAACATATAATAAACTGAAGATGAAAAAGAAAGGGCCATGTAAAATCATAAGGAAATTCGAAGCAAACGCTTATGAGATAGAGTTTCCAGATGATGTGGGCATATCACCCATATTCAATGTAGCAGATCTATATCCTTACAAAACAAATGAAGCCAGAGGAGAAGAATATCATAAATAAATTCAATGGGTTAAACAACTGCCTATAGCTGAAAAGCCACAGATGGAAAAGGTCATTGATAAGAGAGTTAGCAAAAAGACCCGGAGAAAGACATTTTTTGAGTATTTTGTCAAATGGAAGGGACACCCGATTGAGGATGCCAGTAGGGAAAGTGAAGCGGAGATCCAGAAACATGGACAAACGGTTCAGGAGCTCATGAATAGGAGTTCATGAATTTTTTCAGCCAGAGGAGTATGATGCAGGAGCATCGTAAGCAAGCCAAAAAAGCAATTGCAAGAGTAGAGGACAGTTGGATATGCACCAGTGCACATTTTGAGATCATTTTGAATTTGAAAGGATAAGACATTAATGTAATATCTTGAAAGGATGCATTCGAATTTGTGTTTTGATTTGTAATACAGATCTTGAGCGGTTTCTCTCATTTGTTTGTTGGAGGAATTTATTGTATTAAATGTAAAGTATTTGTAGAATTTAATTCAATTAGATAGCTAGAGTTGTAGGAGGGAAAACTCTAGAAAGATCTCTCGTATGTATTGTATTGTACCATTATGCTCATTATAAGAATTAGAGAGTCATAAAGTAAGATAATAGAAGAACAAAGATTGTAAAAGAGTGTATAAGAAGATAGCCGATGCTATAGAACCCATGTACAGATGCACTTGGATTAATATAAGGAAGATTTGATCCAAATTTCATGGCATTTATGAATTCTGTTTACATCTATTGAATGGTATGTTTACAGTTAATTCCAGTCTCTTTTATGCATTTGTTTCAATGCTGTGTGTATGTATGATTTCATGTTGAATGTATGAAGTCTTTGAGAGGGAGAGAATGAGTTTCAATTGTTTCTCATCTTGAGAATTCCCGTAAGGAGTGCAGTGAAGGTCGCGCAAAGTGTGCATTGACAGGTTGTGAATTTTACCTCATAAAATATTAGGAGAGACACCGTTGTTTTCATACCAACATAAGTGTGAGTATAGTACAAAGTTGTGCAAGGAGTGCACAGGCAGAGGTTGAAGTATTATACTTTTCCAACCCAAGTGAGGGGTTGAAGGATTTCTTTTGCAAGGAGTGCACAGAAGAGGAAGACGTCAGATAACTGGTGGTTATCATGAGTGCCACAAGGAGTGCGCATGAAGAACCCTTGGAATTCTTGAGTTTGTAGTAGAAGCCAAGCTTAGAAGGGATAGAGACTTCGAGGGATTCGAAGAAACAAAGAAGGTTGAAGTCATCTCACAGAGGTTGACCCCAGAAGAATTGACGCCAAGTCCTTTGGCTTGGAGCCATTGAAAATATGAACGGACGGTGGAATTTCTCGAGGGGAGGAATACTGAAATTCTGTGAGCCGTTGGATCTAGTAGGTTAGTGGAAAGGAAAATGATGATAACCTTTCAGTGCTTACAAGCCCAAGAACAATAATATTTGTTGGATCTGGATCAATGAGAGTCGTTGGTCTCTTGAGTTCAGATTTCGACATTTTGGAAGTCGGGAGTTGGAGCATTGGGCTTGCGTTACAAAAACAGTCCTGATATCATGAAATGTGAAATCATGACGCGATCATGGCCGTCAATAAAGGAGGAGACACAAGACCGTCAGATCTGGTCCTGGGGAGAGGTCCCACATCGGGTTTCAGGGTTTCGTGGATGTGGAGTGTTGGATTTGTATCACGCCAATACCCCCGAAATCACGATTCACGAAATACCTTTTCGGATAAAGGTTGTGGTCACATTGGTTGGTCACATGGGTAAGATTTTGTGCCTAGTGCTTGTTTGCATAGGCATAGCTCCTAAGAAGGACCCGTGGTTACAAGTGTGAAGATTCCAGCTGGGAATCGAAGAGCCATTTTGGCTCAAGGGGAGATTAAGAATGATCCTTAGACTAGGAGGTCAAGCAGAACCTACTGAGGTAGGGGTATTGCATCACATCCTTCCAGGGTTTTCCCTCTATTGAGTCGATTGCATCCCCTACCGACTTGGGCTCCTCGTCGATGGCACTTAACAAAAATGCGGAAATAAACTCGGGCAGACTATACCTTTTGATTGGTTTTCTTATTCGTTCCAACATCCTTACAACTGGGGTCAGTTGTTCTACCTCTTCTCCTGATTCAGTTGACTCATCTAAATCATATTCTTTGTTCCTCCATTCAAACCGCACCTTTTTTGGATCATTCTCTATTTGAACAATCACTTCAGACTCAAACTTCCTTTAGAATTCTCTGAAGACCACATCCCGATTACACTCTGTTTTCCTTGATGTGGGATTCTAGAGATTATATCCTTTCATTCCTTCTTTGTATCCAATGAAAATACACTCTTCTTTCTTGTCCTACTTGTTACTCTTTTCCTTGCGAACATGCACAAATACATCACAACCAAACACTTTTAGATATGAAATCAAAGGAATCTTACCAGACCATAACTCATGTGGATTCATGTCGACTAGTGCCAATGAAGGAAACATATTCATCAGATATTTTTTAATGTCGATTGCCTCCGCCCAGAATTCTTGTGTGAGCCCAACACCACTGAGCATGCTCCTTGCCTTGTCCATCGATGTCCTATTCATTCTCTCAACAACTCCATTTTGTTGTGGGGTATATGGTATGGTGTTTTGGTGTGCTATACCACACTACTTGCATAAATGATAAAATTCATTTCCACATAATTCACAACAGTTGTTAGTTCTCAACACCTTAATCTTCTTATTTGTCTAGTTTTCTACAAGAGATTTAAACTCTTTGAATTTCTCGAAAACCTTTGTTTTCTTCCTCATGAAATATATCTATGTTTTATTGAAAAATTCATCTATGAAGCAGACATAATACAAGGATCCACCAAGTGAAGGCACTGAAACATGGCCAAACACATCACTATGAACCAACTCTAGAATCATCTTTTCCTTGTTTCTCCAGATGGTCACCCAACGTTTTTTTCCATATATACAATGTTCACAAAAGTCAACTTCTAAATTAAATTAAGGAAAATATTTGACCATACCTTTTTTATGCATAGCTCCAAGTATTGTTTCTTCAATATGTCCCATCCTTTCGTACCATAGCATGGTGAGGTCACCTTTACGATGACTTGTCGAGTCAGGTTGAATCGACTCAACCCGAGTGGATTCCAATTCGAGTTGACTTCAGGAACAACGATGCTGTTGCAACAAATCGATTCGATATTTCCTAATAACTTGTATAGGGTTCCAATATGAACTCCTTTCATTAAGACCATTGCCCCTCTAACCATCTTGCATGTATATTTATGAAATAGAGTTTGCACCCCTACATCACTCATCTATTTGATAGATATTAGGTTTCTTTCCAACCCATGTAGCACACCTAGAAGGGTTATGCTCCTCCCATCCTTCAATGTCAATTGAATTCTTCCTGATATGAAAATTTTGGTTGTCGAGTCGTCCCCCAAGAACATATATCTTCCTTCATATCGTTCATATTTGAAGAAACATTTTCTATGTGGTGTCATATGACAGGATTCTTTTGAGTGGATCAACCAAACATCTTGTTTTGAATGTGTATTGGTCGACGTCAAGTACACATTGCTTCATTTTTTTAGAGTTGTCTTTATCTCAGTCAAATGCTTCTCATCTGATCCTGTACTGACTTCCATTTCCTTTGACTTGCAGTCCATTTTGAAATTCCCAACTTTACTTCTTTTCCAACATCTTCTCATCTAATGAACAAGGGATTTAGATATACCCTTCGAATTAGATCTTCTACCAGATAATTTTCCTTTATCTCTGTCAATCGGTCGACCTCTCACCACTAATGCATCTTTGGTCGATCCTTCCATGTTCTTCCTTCTCATTTCTTCTGAAAATAGAGATGCAATCATGTCTTCTAGAGATAATGTGGTTGAATTACTCCCTATAGCCACAACTAAGTTATCCCAGGAGTCTGGAAAAGAAAATAATAGGATGATACATTTATCCTATTCAATGATTTTAATATCCATAAGAGATAACTAGCTTATAATGGTATTAAACGCATTTAAATTCTCAGTCACCGAAATTCCCTTACTCATCCTCAGAAGATACAATTTGTTTATGAGAAACAACTTATTTACCAATTATTTCGACTGGTACAAGCTTCCCAACTTGTCCCACAGTTTCTTGTCCGAATCTTCACTTGAGACATTCAACGGTACCAAATCTACAAGACAAAGTCGAATCATACTCCTTTCCCTTCTCTTGAGTTTCTCCCATTCTTCCCCTGGAATACTTGTCAGAATGGCACCCAGACAAATTGACACCCATTGTTCTCGATCTACAAGGAGATCTTAAATTTTAAGCTTCCAAAGCTCAAAATTTTGGCCATTTAATTTTTCAATCTCTATTCTCGAGTTGTTCACCATTCTTTTAAGCACAATCTTCAAACATTTATGACTTATGAATCTTATTGAACCTAGGGTTTAGCTCATATTCAAGGTTGTTAAATCAAGCTCTGATACCAGATGTTAGGAAATGAGGAATACTTCCACAGTAAACCTAGCATAAGAGAGGAATAAAGATTTGATCAAGAAAGTAAATGACAAAGCAAACACATGGTACACAAATATTTTACCTTGTAAACCAAAATGGGAAAACCAACATTCCTTGAATGTATTTCTCTTTTGTTGTCTTATTCATTTAGAAAAAAAGTTTACATGTCTAACCTTGGTCTACAACTAAGACACAATTGACATCATACCTTCTTTCTTTACACAAGGACAAACCTGTAGCCAATTCGGCTTACATATGCATGACCAACAATCTCCAAAATTATTTCTCTGAATATTAGCTATTCTACTTGTTGTAGATATCTTCGACTTCGAATTTATCCAGTCGAACCACCTTGAAATTTGATTGTCATTCGATCCACCTCGAATGGACTTTCATTGCAAAGAATATAATAACCCAACAAAAAGTGTCCTCCCATGGTAAACTTCAGTAATTTTTAAAATTATCCTTTGTTATGTTGTTTCTAGAAGAGAAACATAATATGTGCATCATCTAATGCCTTATAACAGGGTTAGACCACCACTATGAGTGGTGTGCCTTGTATTGGGATTTTTGTACATGTATATGGGGTATTATCCTTGCCTTGGGAAACATGTACCATGCCTCAATATCATGACACTACATTGGGATCAATGATGCTACATTGGGATATATGTACCCATATTTGATTATATCCATCGACATTGGTATACATTCCATTTTCTTTGGGATACATGTACTTCATTGGGATATGTGTCACTACCTTGGGATCCATGACAATGCATCAATCTATGATGGAGATGCCACATAATCACTGTGGCACATGAAATTCTTCAGGAGGCTTCCTATCACATCACTGAAGAAATTTAGTTGGATGGTGGAAACATAAAACATTTCCAATGATGTGCGGCTATATATTTTCAACTCAACGACAAGACAACACCAATTTACTTGGCCCGGACTATGCCTTACTCTTACATTCATTTATTACTTAAAAATTTACGTTTTCTCTTGTACTTAAAACATCAACAAGTAAATATCACATCCATACACAGTAACAAAGAAATATGCAATTGGGCAGCCAAACCATCCTAACACCCAAATTTTATTACAAAGACAAAAGCGTGTTGAGTCTACAACTCGTGCCACACCAAAGATATATTTACAAGGATATTCTACTAAAGTTTACACAAGAACCTATGTGAAACACAACAGTTAGAATTCCCTTGTCACCTTGCAGAACCCTTCATACCACTAACCGAAACACTTGAAAAATTACTTCAACTTCACCTCATGTTGCCTTCATTTGTTCAATATTTAACACCCAACTCCTCTACCCAAATCTTCTCATCCAAAAACTTCCTTGAGTTTCAGAAAATCTCACCCTGTTCTGCTCTTCAATGTAGTCTCCCCAAGGAAGCACAAGTCACCCACCAAGGTTGAATTCACCCCTTGGGAGGAGCTCACCCTCTATACTAATACATAGCCTTAGACCCCCATCTCTATGATTATGAAGTTTGAATGTCACTTTTGATCTCCCCCTTCGTTCAGTCTCCTCCTTGGCATATATAGATGCCCGACTATCCAAATTAGTGCATCCTTTTCCTTAGAGTGACCCGACATTTCACAAATTTTCCACATAACTCTTGGGTTGAAATTTTTTTAAGGTGTGTGCATCCCTTAGGTGAGTCGAATGAATAACCTAAGTGTGCCCTCCTTCTTCCATCCAACTTCATCATTTTTCTTGGGCACCCAATTCATGTCTACAGAACTAATCGCCAACTCAACAGATTTCAACTGATGGATAACATTCGTTGCATGTCACCTTGGTGTACTCCCCTTGGCACATCGGGCACCCATGGTGAGTGAGATTTCCCAATACAATTTTTGATTCCATTTGGTTGGACCAGGTGCCTTGTCCACTAGATTGTTCAACTGATGCCCCTAGCCAACCCATCGTTTTGATGGTGCAACCATGCCTTCATTTGGTGGAGCACCCACCTTATGCCCACATCTCTGTCAATTGAATGCCTTAACTTGTGTCATAAGAAATCTTTGGGTGAATTCGTTCCTTGGCATGGTGTGTTCCCAAGGAACCCCAACTTCCCCATATATGAAGACTTTTATGTTCTCATTCGAACCAAGTGTCCTTCCTGCCTGATGTCATTCGTCTTGGTTTGTGGTAGAAGTCTGCGCGCTTAGTGTCGATTCCCCAAGCCTTACATCCTCCCCCACTTCAAGTTGTTTCCTCCCTTGACAACATCCAATTTTTTTTGTCATCTCCAAGCCTTTGGCCAAACTCATGCCTCCAACTATTGCTAGAAACCCCAAGTTCTCATGCTGCAACAAAAAATTAAAATTCTTCCTTAGTGGAAACTTCAAGTTTCCTATGAAGTGGAAACCACAACTTCCCACAACACTTATGATCATCTACAACACCATGCAATCATCCACACTTCCAAAATTCACTGTGCGACCATCTTGCATCTTCCCCTATTCTATCTGGAATGTTGTCCAAGTCGCTTTCATTGTCGTGATGGTCACTCTGTGCCCTGCTGCGATCACAACCACTGTCACAAACCTAATCAGAAAATAAAAAATGTCTAAGTGTTGAACTTCCATGACTTTCTATTGCAACCATAGTTCAACCATTTCTACCATGCCTTTGTAAATTGTGCACCCCAATTCCTGCACCAGTTCGGTAGCTAGTCCAACCATCGTGTACAAGTATTGAGATGTACATCCTCATGCCAAAAATTTGACTTTTTTGTCTGTGTCATCATCACTCCATCCAAACCAAAAAAAAGCAAGGAAATATCATTATTTCCTATCTGTTGCTATCATTTTCCAACTCCATCAAGAAGTTCCTTTGCAACACCCAAGCATCGCACAAACGAATTGATGTTCTTTTGAAGTCTGACCCCTTCGCTATGTTGCTTCACACTAACTTATCCAAGTGAAAAATTAGTTGGATGGACAGTTCAACCATCTTCACCCAAACAAAATCACACCTCCATGTCAAAATGAGTCTCCTCCATATGCAACTCGACTCATCAATACAATATCTTTCCAAGGAAACCCCTTTTCCTTGTTGTGTTGCGATGTCCCCCAAAACAAAGTTTTCCTCTAAATTATTTAACTTGATCAACTACTCTAGTTGTGAAAGATATCATCACCTCCTCTTTTCATTGCACTCAACTCATCCCACATCTAAGTTATTCAAAAATTCAGGGAAATCACCGCATGTATACCACCCATGCAACCAACCAAATTCACTCTCTTCACTCATCCCAGAGATTGTAGGATCCCTGGGACTACCTCATCACTGTTGCAATCGTTCCCTACATGGAACCATGGTCCACTAACAAGTATTCCCAAGTCAAGTGTGAGATTGGATTCATCAATCAATCTCTCATCTTCTTTGTCACCTATCTATGAAATTCCCCAAGCGTGAAAGTCACACACGTCCAATAGTTGTCACTGCAATACTACTTTGTTAAAGGTATATTTAAACCTATCTATGCAATTCTACGATCCATATAAGTCAACAATTTCCTCCACAAGTGTCCCAACATACTTTCCAAAGTGCTCCAAGGAAAAGGAGTCATCACAACACCCATTTGTCTCTTGGAATGAAGTGACTTGTCTCTTCCCAAGTCGTTGCTTCCTTTATATTTCCATTATGACGATCAAGTCATCACATGATGACTTGATAAATTGGTTAAGACACCCATTGTAACACACCCGATCCCTGAGTATCCTTCCTAGGGATGGGGCATAAATTGTTTTCTCTCCTTAACATCTAAAATCCTCTGATTGAGGTCTTTATCCTCTTCCACTTACCCATAGAATTCTAAAGGACTGCTACCAGGCTCAAATCCGAAATTTGGGTTGCCAGTTATGACTTCCCAATGTTCTTCGGGCGTTCATTGGTTGAGGGCCATGTGGTGTCCACATGAATCCACCTCACACGTATGGTCTCCAAGTTCCTTCATCCACTGTGGAATTCCATCCACCGTCCTCTCCCACGACTAGACTCACTCCTCGTCTAACACGCAGGTGTCTAACACACATGCCAACAGGAATTTCAGCACTTCAGCGTGGAAGCCCTATTTACTATCTATGCACGAGATCTTCCGAAGTTTCAAACTGTCGGAGTCCCGTAAGCTTGCGACGTGGTCCTAACCTTCGGTCCTTTTGGGTCTCTCTATAATTCTATACTCAAATCCTCTAGAGTCCCAAAGTCCCAGACTCCCAAAGTTCCGGTCAGTTCACCAACCTCTTTGGTTAGGTGGGCAAGTACCAAGAACTGACACGTAGGAGGGGTTAGGGTGACATGTGTCACGTTCCAATGGGTCTATAGTGTATGTGATGCGCACGAATCTGGGTGACACATGGCATGTCAAACTGGTGTCCACATCACCTTGGGTGACATCACTACACCACATCACTCCAAACTAACAACTTTCTAACATCCTTCAGATCTCACGATCGAGATCCAGCTGCGTAGATCCATAGATCTACGACTCTCCTTCACTTCGTAACTTTGATGTTTGGGGATTTTGATGCTATGGAATCTCCATTTACCCGAAGTGGTACTCTGCCGAAGTTGCCTCAGTGCAGATCTAATGACTGAGGGAAACTTTGAACATTCTTGATTGGTGGCTCACACTACTTCGCGATAGGGAGTTGGATCTCGATTTATTTGGTAAGACAGGTTCCTCTAACCACTAGGGAAACCACCCAACTCCGGTCAACCTTGAAGGTGACTATAAATCTCGGTCGCCTTCGGCCGGTTTGTGAATAATAGGCCTGATAATACGTCTAAGTCCTGGACTTCTGTAGCTCTGAATCCAGTGGGACTTAGCTCCCTTAGGCCTAGCCTAAGGTTCCTAGGTATTGGTCACATGGGTCCTCTCGAATGGATCTTGCCTGCTCATCTTCCAAACGAAAGGATCGTCCTTTTTGGGAATTACATATTGTTGTCCTTCCTGAGCTTAATCATGAAATGGGTAAGGACTTGGGGCATGATATTCTGGGTCACACAACAAGGATTCTGAAGAATATATCCTCTTCAGACGGATAGGGCTAGATTAACTCAATACTTTATATCTCGATCATCCTACCGGTTTACGTCCCAAGACGTCTCGAAGACTAGGCTGGGGCATATAGACGATCATTCAGAAGCATAAGTTCACAAGAAAATAATTTCATACACATATCTTAACCATTCAATACATAAACCATTTATAGATATATAAATACATGCATTCATCCATAAATTCCATTTCAATGCACAAAGTATGAAAACACTTATTAGAACTAGAAGGAGTGGTGCGACTGCTGAAGGGGTGCTTGTTTCCAACCAACCATAGGCTCAGTCACTCCTAATGGATTTACCACTGGCCACCCCTGAGCTATACCATGATGCTCTGAGAGATAATTATGTATTTTGACTCAGCAACAGTCAGGGACAGAGGTTACTCTCCTCCTCCCACATGATCTTGGAAATGGGTTTCTCTATACCAAGCAAGGAGGCTTGCCTGAGTACTTCCTTAGTCACTCAACACCCTTGTTTATCAGCTTGTAGCATAACCCTGCTATCCACTTCCTGCGATTAGAACATGCTTGTTCCTTAGTTCTTTCTCGAACCCAAGAGCTTAGTCTCTCTACTATGCTTCTCTTCGCAGGTCCTCCTCTACCCACCACCACACCTTCCTTTCTTTCCTTCCTTAGCAAGATTGTGTGTGGCCTGAATTCCCAGTCCATGGTTAGGTCTAAAAGCCTTATAGATGGGTGCTCTGCCACATCCCCTCATTAACTCTTGAGGAGGTATTCCCACCTTCCAACCTGACTATAATTCATTCCTGGGTCAGAGGGTTGTTTTGATCCTGAGCAATTAAATCCAACAAAGTACTAGTCTGGTGGAGGTTAATGCAACCATTACTGGTCCCCTTCACCATCTATTTCATAGCATTTGTGGTCTCTCTTAGCACACCTGCCTTTCAACAGTCATGCAACACTTATCCATTTTCCCATTAATTAAAAAAGTTACATTCCTTAACCTTTTATACAAAGGTTCATCAAATCAAACATTAACACATATCGAGTTTTCCATAGTCTCTTGGCCAATATAGTTATATTTACAAGCTGGGGGAAACAGTGGTGTTACAATCCCCTCCCCCTTAAAGGAACAATGTCATCGATGTTCTATCTGTCAATGTGCTATGTATCTACATAAGTAAACACAAATGGATATGCATGTTTCATTGCATCCTCCATTTCCCATGTAGCCTCATTTGGGCCAAAGTGTTTCCACTACACCTTGACCTGTGCAATGGTTCTGTTCCTGAGTGAGGTTTCCTTTCTGTCTAGTATGCATTGAGGTTCTAGCAAGAACTCTCCCTCTGGCTCCACCTGAATCACATACCAGTCAATTATATGATTAGAATCATGTACATATTTCTTCAATAATGAAACATGGAAAACATTATGTGCCTTCACTGTGGGAGGGAGTGCTAGATTATAGGCCATAGGTCCCACCCTATATAATATTTCAAAGGGTCCACAATACCAGGGTGCCATCTTGGCACAAAATCCCATTCTCAGGGAACTCTTCCTGGGCCTAACTCTAAGATAGACATGGTCTCCTGTCTTGAACTCTCTGGGAGTTCTCTCGCTATCAGCATAACTCTTATGTCTATCCTGAGCAATTTTTAGATTTTTCTTTATCTGAATCACTTGTTGTTCCATTTATTTCATCATGTCGGGTCCGATTGTAATTCTATCCACTGGATTACTCCATCTTATTGGAATATTGCACTATCTACCATAGAGGGATTCAAAAGGGCTCATCTTCAATGACTCTTGATAACCGTTGTTGTAGGAAAACTCTACCAATGACAGGTAGTCTTCCCACTTCTTAGGATGATGCATTACATGCATCCTTAACATGTATTCTTGTATTTGTTTCACTCTTTCTGTCTATCTATAATTTTGAGGGTGATATGTTGTGCTAAACAACAATTTAGTCTCAAAACCAACCATTAAGGACTTCCAAAATATTGAAGTAAATTTTGTGTCTCTGTTAGATATAATCTCCCTAGGCATGCCATGTAGTCTGAATATCTCCTTCATGACGATGTTGGCAATATACATTTCCTTGCAAGTTGACTTGACATGAACGTAGTGAACAAAATTTCTCAATTTGTCCACCACTACCATGATGGCATCATTCTTCTTAGCCGATTTTGGTAATCTGGTGATGAAATCCATGGAGATGGTTTCCCACTTCCATTCTGGAATTGGTAGAGGTTGTAACGAACCTGATGGGTGTCGGTGTTCTGCCTTAACTTGCTATCATTCTAGACACTTAGCTAGATAGTCAGTTATGTCCTTTTTCAATCCAGGCCAATAGAAATGTTTCCTAGTGGCCATAATCATTTTCTGATAACCTGGGTGACCAATATATGGTCTCTTGTGTAGTTCATCCATAATGAACCTCTTCAAGTCATCACAACTTGGAAGATACAATCTATTTATTTAGGTCAGCAAGCCTTCATCAAGCATCTGATAGCCTTCATACTTTATCCATATGGGCTCTTACTTTAGGTATGATGTCGTGGTTTTGAAAAATGCATCTGATTCTTGTTCATTCCTGACTCTCTCCTTGACATCCGTTTCACAGGTGCTCACTGCTACCAGGTGAATCATTTTCACACTTATGCTAAGGGCATCAACCACCATATTTTCCTTTCCTTTGATGTGTTTGATTTCAAATTCAAACTCATTGAGGAGAGCCATCCACCTAGCTTGTCTATCATTGAGTTTTGGTTGATCAAACAGGTGCCTCAACCCACAATGGTCTATCATAAGTACAAATCTCCTACTCAGGAGGTAATGCCTCCACATTTTTAAAGCATGCACTATGGAAGCCAAATCTAGATCATGGGTCACATAATTGATTGTTGGCATGTTTTACATATGGTGTATGCTTGTCATTGATGGCAAGTACAACAACGATGATGGCTTGACAAGATGAGAGTATGCATTGACAACAAAATAGGAACAAAGTAAGCTCAGGAGGAGTTAGCATAGAGTCAGACACAGTATGAAGGTATGCTTGTTCATTTGATGGCAAACAAGCAGGAAAGGAAGACCAACAATGCAACGATGATTGAATAGCAAGATTGAAGTTTTGGTTAAACATCATTTCGGAATTTTCGACTATCGGGATTTCGGAAACCGGGAGATGGAGAAGTCAGAGAATCTCAACATCAAGAGTCCTGAAATGCCGAAATGTGAAAACTCTAAAAGGCGCATTACTCAGAATGTTGAATATCAGGATTTCGGTTACCAGGAGATAGAGATGTCATGGACTCTCATCATCAGGAGTCCCGAAAATGCGAAATGTGAAATGGCGAAATAATCTAAGCCGTTGGATTAGGGTGTGATCTGGGTCATCAGATCCAGGAGGTGAATGTGACAAACCATGTCAGCAAACCACGTCATCTAAGGACATGTGGCACAATCAGGCAATGACAAGTGTCAAGCTGATTCACCATTTCAGGCACATGTAAGTCATGAATCAGAGTGCCACGTGGCAGCTATTCGACACGTGTCAATCCATGTGTGACGTCAACAGGTTTACATCACACCAGGATTTTGGTTATTGGGAGTTGGAGGAATCAAGAGTGAAGATTCTTCATCTCAGGAGTCTCGAAATAGGGAAACCCGAAGTCACGAAATGCCGATTCGCCGAAAAGCAAAACACCGAAATCCCGTCAACCGTCCATCTGAGTGGGTTATGTGATCCGTCGGATCACCAAGGGTTGTGGACCGTAGACTGGCATAAAGAAGGCATGTGAAGAGTCGAAATCACGACAAGATCTGGACCGTTGGGTCCATAGGACACGTGGCAAAAGATTGTCATTTAGCTGACTAGAGATTCAAAGGAACGGGGTTCCCTAACCTCTCGAACTCGTGATATGCGAAATCATGAAACATTCTCAGCCATCAATTCAAGGTTTGATCTGGATCGTTGATCCGACTCTTTTTTGGAGTATCGGATACTGAGAAATGGAGGGGTCAGGGATCGAGACTTTTTCATCATAAGAATGCCGAAATCACGATATGAGAAATCATGAAGAGATCTCGTCCATCGAATCATCAAGAATGTGAACCATTGATCTGACTCCATTTCGGAGTTTTGGATACCAGAACTTGGAAGTGTCAAGAACACTTCACCATAGAAACGTCAAAATCCCAAAATGAGAATTTGCGATATATAGTTTCGAACTAGCCAGTGGTCACCACCTGTGGTCCCGTGGGGGAAGGAGCTAGTATAGACAAGCTCCTTTTCAGAGTTTCAGGGATCAAGATATGGAGTGTAACAAATATTTACCCCGGTGATCCCGAAATACCAAAATGCGAATTGGCGAAATCAACGCAAGATCACATGAAGTCAATCCAATGGTGCAGGGGATTTTGGGCACGATCGGAGGGCTAATGTTGCTCCTCACAGTCTAACTGCTGGAAACCATTGATGGTCTCTGCCAGAAGATTCGAAGAGACCTCTGTGTGATCGCCAGAGGAGCTGAAGGGTCTCCAAGCTTCTTCCAGTGAATGAAGATGATTCTTAGAGGGACTGACAAGTGGATGAGCATTGAAGTTTGT
>JZKD02S1183863.1:114597-140299 GCA_000966675.3 Picea glauca | reverse complement strand
TAAAGAATGTAAATAATACTTATCATATAAAGAAGAAGAGGTTTTTACCTTGTATGGGTTTCCTCAGGAAATATCTGTCTCTGTGTTTCTCATATATGTGACTGATGCTGAATGTGCCATTGTTTATTTCCCTACATTATTGTGATAATCGTTGAGTTCTTTGTAAAGATTTTAAAAGAAGCATAATTGTTTAAGCACGGTAACAACTGATTCACCCCCCCTCTCAGTTGTCCAACATTGATTTCATGCTCATTCAATTTTCTGGATTCGTAGCAAATTACACGTCCTTATTTCATAAGGAATCCTCCGAGTCCTTCCTTACATGCATCTGTACACACGAGGATTTCGTCATCAGGTTCTACAATCTTCAGCACGGGTGCATGGGTTAGAAGGTATTTTAGTTCTCAGAATCTTTCTTCACATTATGAAGTCCAAATGAATTTAACTCCCTTTTTATGAAGGGCAGTTATTGGACAACCAATCTTGGAGAATCCTTCTATGAACCTTCTATATTACCCTTCTAAGCCCATAAAGGATCTGATATAAGATACATCCTTTGGGATAGGCCATTCCATGATAGATATTATCTTGTTAGGGTCTACTGCCACTCCTTCTTCAGAAACAACATGGCCTAAGTAATGGACTTGCTTCTGGAAAAAGTCACACTTGCTAAACTTAGCATAGAGATTATACTCTCTTAGTACTTGGAGCACTAATCTAAAATGTTCTTCATGCTCCTCTTTGTTCTTGGATTAAATTAGGATATCATCAATGAAAACCAATACAAATCTGTCTAGGAATTTGTGGAGTACATTATGCATCAAGCACATAAAAGTGGTGGGGGCATTGGTTAATCCAAATGGCACCACCACAAATTCATAATGACCATATCCTATCCTGAAGGCGGTTTTGTGGATGTCTTAATCCTTGATTGTATCCAAACCTTAAGTCAATCTTTGAGAAAATGGAAGAATCCCTTAATTGATCGAACAAGTCATCGATTCTTGGCAAGGGATACTTGTTCTTTATGGTTGTCTTATTGAGTTGTCTATAGTCTATGCACAGTTAGAGTGTGCCATCTTTCTTTTTCAAAAAGAAGGCAGGTTCTCCCCATGGAGACACACTGGGTTGGATGTAGCCTTTGTCCATCATCTCCTTTAGCTGTAACTTGATCTCAACTAGCTCTAGTGTACTCATCCTATAGGGCGTTCTAGACACTGGCACTGCTCCTAGTGCAAGTTCTATGGAGAAGTCAATGTATCTTCTCAGAGGTAGACCTGATACCTCTTCTAGAAGGTGGTCCTATAGGTTTGGTTTGTCATCCTCAACATATTCCAACACTTTTATTGCATATAGAGGACATCCCTTTTTGCAATAATTTTTCATTTCAAGGGTTGATATTTGTCTCACTGAGACATGATTCTGAATCCCTTGAAGGGTTATTTTTATCCCTTCTTCATTTTCACATTCCAAAGTTTTATGGTAACAATCCAACTTGGTTTTATAAGTGGCTAACTAGTCTATACCAATAAACAAGTCATAAGATCATAGGGGAAGTATGTTAAGGGTTGCTTGGGTGGGCAATTAATCCATAATGAATTGACAAGCGAGTATGACCTATGCTACTTTTCGTTTGGTTCCAGTGGCTATTTGTACCAGATATGGCTTAACTAGTTGCAGTTTACACTTATTAACAATATGAGGGGCCACATAACTCAAATTAGAACTAGGTGGTGGTCGACTTGTTTATTATCCAAGGCTACATAAATCCGTGGCATGCTCCAAGCCACATCATTGACTATGGTAGCTTCTTGGATGTTGTAAAATCTCCTATTGTTCTGCTATCTCTGTGGGAAATCCCTCAAAATATGTTCTTCTCCACAACCCCAACATTTCAAGGGTTCTCTCTTTGGGTTATCAATCTTTCTTGGGATTTCTCCAAAAGGTTTATTTTCACTTTGGGAGGGAAAATTCTGCTGGTACACACTTCTAGTAGGAAGGCTCATCCTAGAACCCTTCCCGTAGTTGTTAAATATTGAGTATTTAAACCCCTTCTTCTTGAATCCGAACTATTCTTATTCTTCCAGTCCTCGTGAGGTTTCGTCTGATTCCCAAACTGTTCATAACAATACCTTACCTTCCAGATAGTATCTTCTAAGGTCTTTGGTTCGTCAAACTCAATCTTGTCATGATAGGGCTGAGGTAACCCACTAATGAATCACTTCACTTTTACCTTTTCATCCTTTATGTAGGGTACATACCTTATCATCTCAAAGAATTTATTGATATATTCCTCGATGGTGAGCTATCCCAGCCTGAGTTCATAGAAATCCTTAGTCTTCCCATCAAAGTATTTCTCTGACAGATACTTCTTCTTGAAGTATTTCTCAAAAAAATTCCATGACAAGTCCTTCTCATGGATTCCTTTCACATTCCTAAGGTCTTCCCACCAAATGGAAGCGTTTCCATTCAGGTTGAAGATGGCTATTCGAGCCTTCAAGTTTTTAGAGTAGTCATGGAATTTGAAGTACTTCTTTAAACTAAGCAGCCAAGCTTCTACCTCTTCCCATTTATTAATCTCTCCATCGAAAGAGGGTGGTTTGGCTTTCTTGAATTCTTCAGGATCACGACTTTTGGAATGCTTTCACTTCTTTTCTTTCCTTCGAGAATGTGATCTAGTCTTGCTACTAGAATATCCCTTAGAGTTTCCATCTTCCTCTCGAGAGGACTCCCTCGATGAGTGTGACCTGCCTCCAGTTTGGGCCTTCCTCGAGGCACTCCTTCTAGTGTGGCCACTTATGGGACCACGTTTTCGTATCTCAGGTGGACTTTGAATTCTCTTTGTATGTCGTTGGTCCACATGACTGATTGTGGGTCCATGTTGCAGCTGCCTCTGTATATTGGATAAGATCTACAATAAGACTGCATTAATTTTCATTTCTTTTTCTTGATCCTTTATCAATCTCTCGTTGTCGGCCTTGAAAGTTTGTAATTCGGCCATGAGGCTTCTTACAGTTTTAGCCAGATCTAGAGGGGTTTCCACCACCTTCCTTTCATCATATTCTTCATCTCTATTGTGGGAGCCATTCCCCACTTCATGGTGCGTCACCATACTTTATAATTTTAGTTTTCTTGTGATTCACTGACTTCTTGAGTACCGATAAAACACTTAATGTTAGCCAACAGTTTGTTAGCGTATGAACAACACATAGTTCATATTTCTTAAATACACACACACAATAAAAAGTTTCATTCTTTTCTGCAGTAAAATTTTAGCCAGACTCTTTAGGAAAGAGGTAAGATAAGGTGTCACCCTTAAAATTTCTTTAAATATGGTTTTTACGAGACTCGTCCATGAGCCCAAGAAGGCAAAGGGTTGTAACCATTCTTTGATACCAATTTGTAACACACTTGACCCATGAGTATCCTTCCTAAGGATGGGGCATCAAAATTTCGCTCTCTTTAATATCTCAAATCCTATGACCGATGTCTTTATCCTCTTCCACTTACCCGTAGAGTTATAAAGTACTACTACCAGGCTCAAATCCAAACTTTGGGATGCAATTTATGTCTTCCCAATGTTCTTCGAGCGTTCATTGGTTGAGGGCCACATGGCATCCACATCACATGTATGGTCTCCAAGTTCCTTCACCTACGGTGGAAGTCCATCCACCGTCCTCTCCCATGACTGGACTCACTCCTCATCTAACATGAAGGCGTCTAACACATATTCCAACCACTTTGGTTAGATGGGTAAGTACCAAGAACTGACACGTAGGAGGGGTCAAGGTGACATGTGTCATGTGCCAATGGGTCTATAGGGTATGTGATATGCACAAATTCGGGTGACATGTGGCACATCAAATTGGGTTCCACGTCACCCTGGGTGACGTCACTATGCCACGTTCAGACTGACAACCTTCTAACATCTGTCAGATATCACGGTCGAAATCCGACCGCGTAGATCCATAGATCTATGACTCTCCTTCACTTTGTAACTTTGATGTTCAGGGAGTTTGATGCTATGGCATGTCCATTTTCCCAAAGTGATACTCCACCAAAGTTGCCTCGGTGTAGATCCAATGACCAAGGGAACCTTCAAACATTATCGATCAGTGGCTCACGCTACTTCGCGATAGGGAGTTGGATTCCGATTTAGTCGATAATTCAGGTTCCTCTAACCACTAGGGAAACTGCCCAACTACAGTCAACCTTACAGGTGACCGTAACTCTCGTTCACATTCAGTCAGTTTATGACTAATAGAGTCAATAATACCCTGAAGTCTCGGACTTCTGGAGCTCCTAAGCTAGTAGGAATTAGCTCCCTTAGGCTTAGCCTAAGGTTCCTAGGTATTGGTCACATGGGTCCTTTCGAACGGATCTTGTCCACTCGTCTTCCAAATGAAAGGGTCCTCCCTTTCGAGACTTACATCTCGCTATCCTTCCTGAGATTAATCATGAAATGGGTAAGGACTTGGGCATGATATTCTGGGTCGCACAACAAGGAGTATGAAGAAGATATCCTTTTCAAATGGATAGGGCCAGATTAACTCAATACTTTCTATCTTGACTGTCCTACCAGTTTACGTCCTAAGACATATCGAAGACTAGGCTGGGGCATATAGACGATCATTTAGAAGCATAGTTTCACAAGAAAATAAGTGCATACACATGACTTGACCATTCGATACATAAACCATTTATAGATATATAAATAGATGCATTCATCCATAAATTCCATTTCAATGCACAAAGTATGAAAACACTTATCAGAACAAGGAGTGGTGCGACTGCTGAACGACTTGCTCATTTCCACCTAACCATAGGCTTAGTCACTCCTAATGGATTTACCATTGGCCACCCCTGAGCTAGAACATGATTCTATGAGAGATAATTCTGTCTTCCGTCTCAGCAACAGTCAGGGACAGAGGTTACTCTCCTCCTCCCACATGATCTTGGCAATGGGTTTCTCTATACCAAGCAAGGAGGCATGCCTGAGTACTTCCTTAGTCACTCAGCACCCTCGTTTATCATCTTGTATAATAACCCTACTATCCACTTCCTGTGATCCGAACACGATCGTTCCTCAGTTCTTTCTCGAACCTGAGAGATTAGTCTCTCTACTCTACTTCTCTTCACAGGTCCTCCTCTACCCACCACCACACCTTCCTTTCTTTCCTTACTCAACAAGATTGCATGTGGCATGGATTCCTAGTCTGTGGTCAGGTCTGAAATCCTTATATATAGGAACTCTACCCCATCCCCTCATTAACTCTTGAGGAGGTATTGCCACCTACCAAACTGACTGTAATTCATTCCCAGGTCAAAGGGTTGTTCTGATCCCGAGCAATTAAATCCAATAAAGTACTAGTCTGGTGGAGGTTAACGCAACCATTCCTGGTCCCCTTCACCGTCTCTTTTATATCATTCGTGGTATCTCTTAGCACACCCCCCTTTCAGCAGTCATGCAACACTTATCCATTTTTACATTAATTACAGAAATTACATTCCTTGACCTTTTATACAAAGGTTCATCAAATCAAACATTGACACATATCGAGTTTTCCATATTCTCTTGGCCAATATAGTTATATTTAATAATTGGGGGAAACAGGGGTGTTAAACCCATGCTCCAAGGCACCAACCTCTCAAACGAAGCATGCATCTTACTTTCTTCGTCACAACAAGCCCTTCAGCACACCTCATAAAATAAATAGACAACAATCCAACTCGTCCCCATATTTGCAACCAAATATACCTAATTCCACTTCTTGAACTCATCCAAGTGGGTCGACCCAAGTCCTCATCCGCATCTTCGCACACCAGTGCACTCCAAACTATTCTTTGAATCCAATGAAGCTTGCAACACTTGGAGCTCCCCAAGTTTACAGTGGAAACATGTCATACTTTTCTTCAACCAAGTCTCCCCATATCCCTTTAAAGAAACCAATGCAACAACTCATATCCTGCAAATAAATTGAAATGATCATGCTCATTCATGACATATCTAGAAACCGCATGGTTGAATTCATCATACTGTCACAGGTCTTCAACTCGTTCCAAACCACTAAGTATGATTACATGAAATGAACCTCCTTGAAAGTTCAATTTTCAGCTAAGTAAAAAATAATGATGCGTGAAAGTCACCACACTCCCACCAAATTCCCTATTCATACCTTAGTTTTCTTCATAAAAAATCCACCAAGTTTCATGACACACTCCATCACATGAATCAACGTTGCAACCAACGGTTTGCAACAACATGACCCAACGACTGTGTACAATGAATCCCAACATGGACACATTTTGGTGAGGTGCCTCCAAAAATATCCACATCAAGTATCCAACTCAACTCTATAATATAAAAAACTTTGTTTAAATAACCTTATCCATGTACCCAACCAAACCCATCTTCATGCCTTGAATGCTTCTACATCATGACACCATGCACACTCTTCCCAACTATTAAGTTACATGTTGTTAAATGAGGTGTGTAACTCTGCAAAGAGTCACCTCGTTTGAAGGTTGGGATCATTGTCCACAACCCAACTGACTCAATTGTTGTTCTCGGTAGTGCACAACACAAAGTTTTCATGGTGATAACATGCTCAGTCGACTACCTTTCCACTTAGACTGCATTTTGATACCTCAAATAATGATGGTGACAAATCTCACCAAATCGTCCACAAAACCAACTTCCACAGTCTTCTCTGATGTGCGATCCATTTCAGGCTTTGATACCACCTATCATGACGATGAAAATGGTGAATATCTCATCAATTGCTCAACAAAATGATCCCAAACTATCCCTTTCTCGACTTCTTGAGTTATGTGCTCTGATACCACTTGTCACACTACTGGAGAACTTCGATTGGATGGAAGAAACATCCAACATTCCCAACGATGTACGCTACCACAAATTTTCAACTCAACGTCAAGACCACATTGGTTTACTTGGCATGAACTACTCCTTGCTCTTACATTTTTTTATTACTTAACAATTTATGTTGTCATGTTGTACTTAGAACATCAACAAGTAAATATCAAATCCATACATAGTAACAACGAAATATGCAAGTGGGCAGCCAAACTGGCCTAACACCCAAATTTTATTACAAAAACATAATTGTGTTGAGTTTACAACTCGTGCCACACCAAAGATATATTTACAAGGAGCTTCCACTCAAGTTTACATAAGAACCTGTGTGAAACACAACAACCAGAGTTCCTCCGTCACCTTGAAAAATCCTTCGTTCCACTCACCAAAATACTTGATGAATGAATTCAACTTCACCTCTTTATTCAAGCCTACAATTCGCATTGCCTTCATTTGTTTGACCTATAACACCCAACTCCTCTACCCAAATATTCTCATCTAGAAGCTTCCTAGAGTTCAAGAAAATCTCACCCTATTCTTCTCTTCTGTCCAGTCTCCCCAAGGAAGCACAAGTCACCCACTAGGGTCAAATTGGCCCCTTGAGAGGAGCTCTCCCTCTCTACTAAGACATTGACTCAAACCCCCAACTCTTCGATTATGAAGTATGAATGTTACATTTTATCTCCCCCATTGTTTAGTCTCCTCCTTGGCATATATAAGCACCCAACTCCCCAAACTGGCACGTTCTTTCCCTTAGAGTAACCCATCATTTCACAACTTGTCCACATAACTCTTGGGTCAAAATTCACTTAAGGTGTGCATGTCCCTTAGCTGAGTCAACCGAATCACCTAATCCCTCCTTATTCCAGTCAACTTTGTCATTTTTCTTGGGTGCCCAATTCATGTCCACACAACTGATCATCAACTTGTCGAACTTCAATAGATGGAAAAAGTTTGTCACATGTCACCTTAGTCAAACCCCCTTGGCGTTCCAGGCACCCAAGGTGATCTATCTTACCTAATACAATTTTTTCTTCCATTTGGTTGGACTAGGTGCCTTGTCCACTAAATCATTCAACCGATGCCCCTAGCCAACCCATCGTTTCAGTGGTGTGCCCATCTCCTCGTTTGGTGGAGAACCCACCTTCTTCCCATGTCTCAGTCAATCCAACTCCTTAACTTATGTCGTAATCAATATTTGGGTGAAGTTGTTCCTTGGCATTATGCGTAGCCAAGGAACCCCAACTCCCCCATATATGAATACTTTCATCTCCTATTCGAATCGAGCATCCTGATTTCCCGATGTCATTCATCTTAGTCTACATTGGAAGTGCAGACACTTGGTGTCAATTCCCCAAGACTTACAATTCCCCTACTTAGATGTATTATATTTCTCCACACATATGCCACATTCTCTCTCTCACAAACCACACGTGGGAGGTTGTTGAGGTAGTCGAGGACTTGGACCAAGTCGTTATAGACATGGACCAGGTTGTTATAGGTTTTGGACCAAGTTGTTACAATTTAATATAGGTGGTTGAGTTGGTTATTTACTTTTTGACCTTACACACTTGATGAGGTTCCACTTTAGGACCACACGTGCCTCCTTCTGGATGGGTACACCTATATAAGAGTTGGAGTACCCTTCATGAATTATTTTATGAGGGCGCCTTCTTTTTGGACCATTGTTGAAAGAATCATGGGATGTTGGTATACTTTGAGGAGGGAACACTTATATTTGAGCTATTTCTCCACACGTATGGTATCTTTCTCATACTTCTATTATTTTATGAAGGTACCCCCTACCTTTGGGGATTTTTTTGTAACCACTTGAGTATTTTCCAATGGTTTTGACCCATGGTTTCTTGTGCCCATTGTTCTAGCACATGGTATTGTATTTACCCATTGTTGTCTATACACGATTCTAGAATTGTGCCTCTCCTATATAAAAAAGGCTTAGCTCTCATTTGTAACCAGAGTTTGGGGAATAAAAGATATCATTTGACTCATTTCTATTTGTGTTATTTTTTTTAGATTAGTATTTCTTGGGTAAATTCTTGTGAGGGATATATCAAGAGGGTTTTACTTGTAATAGGTGGCTATGGATTGAGAAAGATAGCAGGGAGCCGCAAGCAGAGAAAAGTTATATAGTGGAAGAGCTTCATAAGGAAAATATTTCCTTATAATATTTAGTTTTCTGCATTTAGACTAGATTATTGAGTTTGAAAAAGCTTCATTTTATTTCCAACTCCTACCTTAGGATGGTGTGGAGGCTACTCTTTTCTACTTAAGGAGTTGGTAACACACTCCTATCACCCTCTAAATCTTGGAGCACTAAAACCTTATGGGGGGAATTTTCTAGTTACACCCTAGGGTTTCCTAGAAACGCAAGATTCTTTGCAAGAACCAACCTTCAAGGAGTATTGGTTGACTACATAGTCCAATGGAGTAAGGCATTGGTATTTTATTTTCTTCTCTCTCAAAAAATTTAAAATTTGATCTTTTCTTTTTGTTTGTTTTGCAACCTAGGGTTTCATTTCTTGATCTATTAATCTAGGTTTCTAGATCTAAATTTATTTCATTTCCAAATTTTATTTATACTAGATATAATTCATGCTAACCAAATCTCTCATGACACATCTTTTGAAATTGGATTATGCTAGGGTGGATCTTTCTTAACTTGCTTGTCTTATGGATCTAACCTTAAGTAACAAATAAAATCCAAATTTCTTAGGATTCATCATTTATATTGGATCACTTTGATTCATACTTAGAAACATAATGGTAAATTCTAGTCTTGCTCTTGCTTATATCCATTTGCAAAGGTTTGACTACCAACTTTACACTCTTTTGTGATCTATATCTTATGAAAAAAAAATCTATGGGTCCTTCTTTTCAAGTTTCCAATGATCCCCGATCCCAGGACCTATGGGTTATGGACCCACATAATGGACAATAAAAATGTGCATATCATCACAACAACGCCACCTTCACCCATAGGTTCCATACGACCATAGGAGGTGATAAAGGGATAATCCCTTGGAGCTCTTAATTTCTTATCAATATCGACGATCATGACTTAATTAGTCATTGACAATGGATGGATCTGGTGCTTTCGGGGGCCAACGACCTTTCCACAATCCCAAGGCAGTGGGGGGCCGAAATGATCGTCCTCTCAACATGTGGAGACACGATAAATGGAGTGAGTTGTTTCAGGGGTCGCCTCTAGTTTAACACCCTCGCTCCTTCTTGGCCTAAAATGAAATATAACCGTTGATCTCATCCAAGCCCAGATGATCCAACAATAGTCAGGGGAGTTACACGATATAGTTTAGCTGTGGGATTGTCGTCGATCTATTCCATGATCAATGATCAATCTCTCCTCTAGTGAGTGCGCACATCTGGATCCCAATTCACACAGAACTCATAACATAAACACACCAAGATATACAAATGATACATAGAATTGTATTATAGATTGAGATCAATTACAATCATATGACCTCAGTGGGCCTGATTACACACTCACCTGGTTTTACATTGTGCAGGGCCCTTACTAAGCACGCAGGATTTCAATTTATAACCACAATTACAATAAGGGGATCAAATAATTGAAGATCCGATATGATATCCACAATATCGCAAAAAATCACAACAAACTTAACCAAATATGAGGAAGTCTTGTCCTCATGGCCACGTCCACCTTCTGGAAGGTCTGCAATCGAATTTGAGTTGGGGTGGGGGGTTGATGTTCCTGCATTAGACTCTCGGGGTACAAAATTTCCATGATCTCCTGATCATGTGTCCCCTATTGCTGCATCTTGTCTCCTTTCTCTTCATGTATCATTGAGCTTGTCTTTATGCTCAACAGTGAGCTGCAATGAAGCCTCCACTGAAACCTCATCTACTCTCCTCCTTTTTCTCGACCTTTTGGTATCGCAGGTTCACCTCCTTTGGAACCTTTCGATATTCCTCTAATCCTTTGGATGTTTCATGCTGCTCAATATCATGGAAAATTCTACCCATAATCGGAACTGTGGAATTTCCCAACAACTTCTACCCAACTACAGCTGGAAGTTGTTTTCCATTATCCACTACACATAAAATATTTCCCTTCTCTGATACCAGTTGATGAAAATGAAATTTGGGGGTCCTTCGTTTCAAGTTTCCAATGATCTTGATCCTGGGACATGTGGGTTATGTACCCACATAATGGACTGTAACTGTGTCCATATCATCGCAACAATGTCACCTTCACCCATAGGTTCCATACAACCATAGGTGGTGACCAAGGAATAATCCCTTGGATTACTTTATTACTTATCAAGATCGATAGTCACGACTTAATTAGTCGTCGACAATGGACAAATCTGTTGCTTTTGGGGGCCAAAGGAATTTCACAATCTCAAGGAAACAGGGGGCCGCAATGATCGTCCTCTCGACACATAGAGACATAATCAACAACGTGAGTTGTTTCGGGGGTCACCTCTAGTTTAACACCCTTGCTCCTTCTTGGACCAAAATGAACTCTAACCATTGATCTCATCCAAGACTAGATGATCCAATGATAATCAAGGTAGTTCCATGATATCATTTGACTATGGTATTTTTGTCAATCTGTTCCATGATCGATGATCAATCTCTCCTCTAGTGGGTGCAAACATATGGATCCAAATTCGCACATAACTCATAACATAAACACACCAAGATATACAAACTCTACACAAACTTATATTACAGATCGAGCTCGATTACAAACATATGGTCTCAGTGGGCCTGAGTACACACTTGCCTTGTTTTACATTATGCAGGGCCCTTAGTAAGCACAAAGGATTACAATTTATAACCATGATTACAATAAGGGGATGAGATCATTGAAGATTTGATCTGATCTCCACAATATCGCCAAAAATCACAACAAACTTAACCAAATATGAGGAAGTCTCGTCCTCATGGCCACGTCCACCTTCTGGAAGGTCTGAAATCGAATTTGACTTGGGGGGGTTGATGCTCCTACATCAATATCCACCCCCCCAAAAAAATAAAAAATAAAAATAAAAATTTGAATAGATGTTGCAAATAATGCCAAGTTCCACTTTCTAGGTAGAATGACTTGCATATCTTTGGTGCTCATTATCATTTCTTTAAATATGATGTATTTATAATGGTAAATATGGCTTATCTAAGTGATGGTTTCTATGGCATAATACACTCTTAAACGCTCAACTAAGCACATGAATCGTATGACGAAATTTAATACTCCATCTCTCACATTGAAAAGGGTTTATTCTTCATATAGTCAACATTGAGTTTTGATACATTATTTGTGCAACACTTGAGCATATTTAGAGTCTTAAACTTATCCTTAAGAAAATTGATAAGAAATATTGATAAACAATTTGGTTTATAACTCCAAATACCCGTCATCTTAATTCTAGTTTCATTTACAACATTTTCATTGGATACTCTTTAACATCATTTGGTTTTAGTTTATGCTTGTGATATCTCTCTTTAAACTCATACAAGGTGTTTTCTCCCAACTCTTTGAAATTTGTGACGATGGTACACAGATTCACAGGCATGGTTTAGTTTTCAATTTTGTTCATTTTGTTGAAATGTTTTGATGGATATAACATCTAAAGCACCTATGGAAACAAATCAATGCAAAATCCTAATTATTTGTGCTAAACGTCAATCACTACTCTAAGGGTTTAAACATTGTTTTTTTTTTGCAAAATTTGTGATATGCATCCTTAAATCGTGATCTCTGATTGTAAATATGGTTAAAGTGCATTTAAAATTTCATATCAAAAAGTTTTGTGAAACACTATTGTCACATGGAACACGTTAAACACACGATATAATGATTTAATCGACTCACATTTCATTGTTTTTACTAAATCTTTGATAACTGTATCTTATGTGTGTTGTGGACGCATGAATTATTCATTCAATTTACATTCCTTTGAGCACTGTGTACGCATTTGATTGAGCATTGTTCATTTGACATTAGGGGAATTTTTAGGTAAAAATGAGTCTCAAAATAAAAATTGTATTATCAAAATCAACTTTAAAAGAACCAATAGGATTCAAGATGATGATGTCAACCATAAGGGTAAATATTTTTGGAGGGAAATGATGAAAATTGTTTTTTTTTTAATAATATTTTCAACTTATCTCCTTATAGGTTTACTCAAATCTCAAGTATAAGCACTTGTTGGAAGAAAAAATAAATTTTGCATCAAACAAATATCGACTTTGCATAATTTTGATAGACCCTTAGTTAGATAAACTAGAATATATGAAAAAAAAACACGTTTTTTGAGATAAACACATTTGTTTTTTGTTGTTGTTGTTGTTGTTGTTGTGTATTTCTAGTTTATCTCATTATTGGTCCATCAAAATTATGTAGAGTAGGTATTCACTAGATGTGCAATTTCATTCTGCATCCAATAAGTGCTTACACTTGAAATTTGAGTAAACCTATAAGGAGATAAGTTGAAAATACATTTAAAAAAATAGTTTTCTTTCTTTCCTTTTGAAAATTCATAACTCTTATTTTATTATTTTAACTATTATTTATTATTTTATTTAGGAGGCCCATTTTAGACCTCAAATTTTCCTTAATGCATAATTTCGAGATAGTTTGAGGGTTTGATTCTTTACATATGAATGGTACTTTATAGATAATAAAACACACATATAATTAGACTAATAATCTCATCACTAGTGCCTCTCTTAAATTTCTCATAAGTGTTAAGATATTTTTTGCTACTTCAAATTATTTTCTTTAATCATAACATAATTGTAGGTTAATATGCTTCGGATACTGGTATAATTGCTCATTGTTGCTTAGTTATAATTTGGTTATACTACTCATATTTGGATGTTATATCTCTTAGGTTTTTTGATTAAACATAAGTGATCTTCATGGTGGAATCTATCAATTTATGCTTTCATAACAACATTACCCTAATTTTTTTTCCGCTTTGGGTTGTAAACTTTATTACACCAGTGCTCTAACAACATTTTACAATAAATGGTTATGTTTACTTGTTCATGGTAATCCTAACATTGCATATGTTGTGGGAATTTTTTTAATGTTGAAGCACTTTACAATAGTGACTCATGGACAACCTAGATATGCATCTTCACATGTCACTATTGGAAAGAGCTCCCAATCTATCCAAATCACATTCAATATTAAATTCTTCATTAATATTTTTAGTACAATTGGCATCTAGACATAAGATAATTTCACACTCCAAGGAACAAAGTGGTAAATACACTCTAAAATGATTGTTATAGTTTGTTCTTTGATCACTATAGAATTATATAACTTTGGTCACTTATAAGTTTGTTGTCCTTATTATTTTCTAGAAACAACATAACATTCAACATTTCTTGATTCCAAACACATAACTCTCGATGATATTGAATAATGATGATGAGATGTGTAAAGTGATGCAATATTTGGATTTGATGGTCACATTATGCAATTAAATGTTCATGTCTTGATGCCTTTTCATTTTTTATGGTTAAGTGAACAATAATTTCATTTCACTTTTCAAACATAACTTTGAATGAATATTTTCCAGGTAAATATATTTTAATCTTGTTCATAATCAGAAACTTGATCCACTATCCATATCTACCTGAACTTGTCTTTACCTTGAGAGTGGGTAGTGTCAAGTTTCCTTAGCCAAGCCAAGTTATAGAACCTCATTTACGTACTCAATGACCTGACATAGCTTGGAAATTAGGAAGTCCCTCAGGTTAGGAAACCCTCTCTTAGCCTTAAACTGAGAGGCAAGGCCACTGAGGTGACAATGGGTGACTTTCTAATTAGTTTCTCCTAGGCTCTCCCTTTGGTTTAGGACTTTTCCTTTATGATAGAGTTCAATAAATAAAAATACCAAAATAGATGAAAAATTATGTAAGATCCATTATATATCATATTGGAAGGGAAATAAATGGGAAATCCCACATCCATAAAGGACATATTTATCCTTTTCCACCATAGATGAATAATTATACCTTTACAAATATACAACTTCACCTTTCTAGGGTTTGCAATCCACAATTATAGTTAAATGAGGTTCCCTATGATTGACAAGTAGATGGATCGAATCCACTCAAAAAAATTTAGGAAGTGCATGCGACTTATCCCTATCAGATGGAGTGAAATCATGCAATCATCAAGCTTGTACAAGAAACTCCACAATATCTTTGGAAATGGTGATAAGGAAGATGTGAATACAACAAAGGGACAAAAATAGAGAAACAATAATATGAATTTAACTTTTAAGGGGGATTTGAGGAATGAAGGTATGTCGATAGATTTGGAAGGGGTTAATTAGGGTGAATCCAAGCAGAAGGATACCACACAATGATGATTCATTTTAGGGATAATCAAGGAACTCTTGGATGAGCATCCATGGGGGAGTGGAAAGGAAGACAAAATAAAATTTCCAAGGAAGGAGGTGGGTGAGGATACCAAATAACTCAATAACCCAAAAGGGGAGAGTGGATAGGAGGGGAAAGAGTGTTCTAGTAGGAATGTTATCGGACAAATAGGTAAGTGCATACACAAACAAATCACCCTAGTTTCACTCTGAAACTAGAACAAAACAAGACAAAATATAAAACTTTCCCTAAGTTTTAATTAGAAAGCATACTAACTAACAAGAGATAAATGACATACCTTTTAAACGTTGTTTGTCCTCGCTAGTGTCATCCTCACTCCATTCCAAGGCTTATGGGATACTGAACCTGTAAAACGACACAATCCAACAAAGTGAAAGCAATAACATATACTCAACAAAACCTATGTATGTGATCAAGGAGTCATACAAAAAAATAAGACCAATTTTATGGGAAAGAAATATATCATTGTATTAAAGAATGTGGAAGAAAGATACAACCAGATGCATTGATTTTGTCAGGTTCCTTCCAATAGTTCCTTACTTCCCACACACTTCTACTCCATGGATTCTGAGATCAACAATCTATCTTGACAAAGCAAAACTCAAAGCCACTCTAACCAAGCTAACAATCTCGAGCCAATTTTTCAGTCTGAGTCCAATCTAACTTTCTCCATGAGAGCTCCTCTATTTTATAAGCTGAAGAGGATAGGGTGAGGAGGTTAGGATGATCCCAATAAATCAGAAAAGCGAGTAAGATCCAAACCGATCAGAGGCCACCTCACCATAGAATCTTCTCCTTCTAGAATCATAGATAAGATTCTTGTTTTTCCCAAGTATGAAAATCGCCGCACCCCTATAACTAAATAGAGTACGACAATGTCGCAGGCTAGTTTTAGTACAACATGTGACGATATGGGATCGTCACATCCCTAGAACTGGATAGGGTGCGATGATCCTCCTTACTAGGGTTTTTACAAAGGAAAATATGATTTCATCTCATAAGTAAATTTCTTCTCCCTTCTTTCTTTAGGAATTCAATCCACTGATCCCTCTGAAGACAACATATAGGTTTACATCATTAACGGTCATAAGGGTGATGAAAATAATGTGTAACAAGGAAGCAGAAGAAAAAATTTCCATGTGTAAAGTTCTTATTGGAAAATATAAAGTTGGTAATAGATGGGTTGATGGTGGTGGAAAATATGGAGATGTGTCAAGAATGAATGATGATCGAATATTTCAATGAAGAAAATAACAAATGATTCTTTGAAAGCATGGATGGACAAGTAGTGGAAACCAGTGGTAGGGTATGCACCTACTTTTCATTTAGTAGCAAAGGGTTTCTTCATATTTATGTTTAACCCCAAAGAGGAAAATATGGATATATGTCAAGAATGAATGATGATCAAAGATTTCATTGAAGAATATCAGAGATGATGCTTTAAAAGCATGGATGGACAAGTAGTGGAAACCAATCTTAGGGTATGTACCTACTTTTCATTTAGAAAAAAATGTTTTCATATTATTTATGTTTAGCACCAAAGAGATAAGCTCAATATCACTTGACATCTGCGACATTAGTTTAGTTATCCTTTTTCATTCCATGATTGAGTGCCTCTTTCTGACATTCTTAGAGACTGGATTAATGAAGTTCCTATAGGGGTGAAGCTACTAGCCCTGTGTATGGAGTTATGGAATGGATAAGTTTTAATATCCATAGGTAATAATAATTGGTAAATATCTCGATATCGGCAAGAAGAAGGAATCCAATGAACACACATCGATTACCAATATATGTGTGGAGTTGGAATTAGGGGAGAGTCTATAAGATGAAGTGGATATCTAGGTATGGGAAAGAAGCTACAGAAAAATTTAGACTACATGAATGTCCCTTTTAGATGTATTAGTGTCACCGTTATGACCATCTAAAAAATCATGCCCTGGTAAGGGTGAAGAGGAGGAGTTGGGGGATATACAGATGATGATGAATCTCATAGGCTATGGAAGGGGGACTTTGAGAAAGTTTAAGGAGACAAACCAATAGGGGATGTAACACACCTGAACCCTAGCTGGTACCCTTTCTAGGGATGGGGCATCCAAATTTTTCTTTCCATAATTGTCTCAAATCCTCTCTCCGAGGTCTCCATCCTCTTATACTCACCCGTAGCTTTATAACAACTGTTAACTGACTCAAATATGAACTCGGGTTTTCAATTTATGGCTTCCCGAAGGTCTTTGAGTGTTATTAGTCAAGGGCCACATGACACCCACGTGGGTCCATCTCATTCGTACCATCCCCAATTTCCTATATCCACGGTGGAAGTCCATCCACCATCCAATCCAACGATGTGACTTGATCCTTGTTTAACACATAGGCTAGAGGGGAGTTCAACATTCGACACTGGATGCCCCTTTTTATTTTCTACACGCATGTCCTCCGGAGCCTCAAATTCCTGAAATCCCGAAGGAGCCTGAAATCTCACCATGTGGTTCTAGCCTTAGGACCTTTCGAATGATCTACTACACTGCACCCCAAACCTTTGGAGTCCCTAAGTGTCTGAATCCTGAAGGGTTCACCCTTGCACATGGTGATGTATTTAATGCATAGGTTAGGACAGGTGGGTCCCAAGTACTCCACCCACCAATAAGCCTGCAAGCGAGTACGCGCCATGGGGGTGACACGCGAAAAGAAAGAGATGAAACATGGTCCCTTCAGTGGGTGTCGCATGTCATGTTTTAATGGGCACATAGGGTCTGTGAAATGTACGAATCTAGGTGACATGTGGAAAAAAAATCATGGGTCCACATCACCCTGGGTGATGTCAACGTGCCACATCACTCCCGACTAATGTCCTTCCAATGCTCTTAGATCTCACGGTCAAGGTGTGTCCACATAGACCCATTGATCTACTGCCTCTGTTACTTCGTGACTTCGACGTTTGAAGGATCCACTATGTGACTCCTTCCTTGCTCCCAGAGTGGTCAACGTCGGGCTGATCATGGTCTAGATCTAATGGTCATGAGAGATCCCAAAACATCCTCATATCTACAGCTTTTATCACTTTGCTAATTCATCATTCGGGTGCTCCACTTGCTCACCACCCCCTCTTTCTTCCGGAGTGGTCAACGTCAGTCTGACCTTGGCATAAATCCAACAGCTAGGGAAGACCTCGAAGGATCCATAGATCTATGGCTCACATAAATTCGTAGCTCCGACATTTAGGGGATTTGGTGATATCGAACCTATGTTCTCTCGAAGTAGGACTTCACTGAACTTACCTCGACGTAGATCCAATGACCAGGGGGACTCCTGATTTCCCTCGAATCTGTGACTCATGTAACTTTGCGATTTGTGAGTGGGTTAGGGTTTAACGGTGGGATAGGTCTATCTACCATAGTTAGGGAAACCACCAGATTTTGGTCAACCTTGCGGGTAACCATATCAACAATTTTCCTTTGGTAGATTTGCGTCGTAACACCCAAAAGCTCTGAACTCCTAGATTTCTAAAGCTAGAGAGGCATATCTCCTTTCGGGCCTATTGCAGGGCTACCAGACCTTGGTCATATGGGTCCTCCAAAAATTATCATGGGATACACGCTAACCTCTTGGCCATGAATTGGATAAGGACATGGATACGAGCCTTTGGTCATATAGGTGAAGGGTCTAAAGGAGGCACCCTCCTTCCATAGGGTTTGAACTTGGTATTCCCATGAAGGTAGTTTTGAGAGGTCGATAGGACTAAAGCATTCCAGATAACCCTATCCCGACTCTCTTGCAGACCCACATCCCATAACTTTCTAGTTGTTAAGCTAAGGAAATATGAGACCATTCAAAAGCATGGGATTCATAGAAATGCAATGAACATTTCTACCTTAATCATTAAATACAAAATTTAGTCATAGACATGTATATACAATCATCATTTCCATTCCAATACACGAAGTACGAAAATACTTATCAAAAGCCATAGATCGTGAAGCGAATGCTGAAAGGGATGCATGTTTCCACCCAACCATAGGCACAAATACTCTTGAATGGATTTACCACTGGCCATGCTCTAGCTAGACCATGATGCTATGAGAGAGACTCTTTATTCTTTCTCAGTGAAAGTTAGGGACAAAGGTTACTCTCCTCCTCCCTCAGAATATTGGCAAACGATTTTCTCTATACCAAGCAAGGGGATCTACAACGAATACTTCCACAGTCACTCATCAACCCTATTTATCATCTTGGACTGAAAACGCTGCCAACAACTTATTACGCCCAGAGCGAGCTTGTTTCTCAGTTCTCCTTCGAACTAGAGATATGCAAGCACTCTTTTCTCTTCTAGAGTTTGGTTTCTCGACTCTACTTCTTTGCAGATATCCCTTTGCCCAATAATTACCTCCTTTCTTGCCTTCCTCAACAATATTGTGTGGGTTTGAATCCCCGACTCGTGGTCAGGTATTGAATCCTTGCAGATGGGTACTCTGCCCCATCTCCTCATTAACTCTCGAGGAGGATTTTCCAACCACCAACTTAACTGGTAATTCATTTTTGGGTCAGAGGATTTTTCTGGGTCAGAGCATTTAAATACAGTAAGGTACTGGTTTGGTGGTGGTCATCTCAACCATTTCTTGTTCCCCTTACAATATCTCTCATATCACCATGGTCTATCTTGTCAAACCCCCCTTTTAGAAGTTATGAAACACTATCCATTTTATATTAATAACAGAAAACACATACATTGACCTTTTATAACAAAAGGTTCATTAAATCAAACATTCACACATATCTAGTATACCACAGTCTTTCGACAAGTTATAAAAAAATGGGGGAAATAGGGGTATTACAATCCCCTCCCCCTTAGAGGCATCGTCCTTGATGTTCTTTGTATGTACAAAAGTAAACAAAAATGGGTATGCTTGTTTCATGGCATCCTCCATTTCCCATGTAGCCTCATCCGAGCCAAAGTGTTTCCACTGCACCTTGACCTGTGCAATGGTTCTATTCCTGAATGGGGTTTCCTTCCTGTCTATTATGCATTGATTTTTCTGGAAGGAATTATCCCTCTGGTTCCCCCTGAATCACAAACCAGTTAATTATATGATTATAATCATGTACATATTTCTTCAATAACGAAACATGGAAAACATTAGGTGCCTTCACTGTTGGAGGAAGCGCTAATCTATAGGCTACAGGTCCCACTCTATCCAAAATTTAAAAGGGTCCACAATATTGAGGTGCTAGTTTGCCACAAGATACCATTCTCAGGGAACGTTTCCTTGGTCTAGATCGAAGATACACATGATCCCCTATTTTGAACTATCTAGGAGTCCTCTTTCTGTCTGCATAGCTTTTATGCCTATCCTGAGGTATTTTTAGATACTGTTTTATTTGAACTACTTGTTGTTCCATTTCTTTCAGCATATCAGGCCCGATTGTAATTCTATCTACTGGGTTATCCTAGCTGATTCGAATCTTGCATTGTCTACCATAGAGGGCCTCAAAAGGGCTCATATTCAATGACTCTTGATAACCATTGTTGTAAGAAAAATATACCAGTGGTAGGTAGTCTTTCCACTTCTTAGGATGATGCATTACATGCATCCTTAACATGTCCTCTAACACTTGGTTTACCCTCTCTGTTTGTCCATCAGTTTGAGGGTGATCGGTTGTACTAAATAGCAATTTAGTTTCAAAACCAACAAACGTAGATCTCTAGAATCTTGAAGTAAATTTTTTATCTCTGTCAAATATGATATCCTTAGGCATGCCATGCAATCTAAATATCTCTTTCATGAAATATATCTTTCATGAAGTGAGTAGCCTTGCTCAATTTTTCCACCACTACTAAGATGACATCATTCTATTTGGCCAATTTCGACAATCCTGTGATGAAATCTATGGAGATGGTTTCCCATTTCCATTCTGGGATTGGTAGGGGCTATAAAAACCCTGCTGGATGTCGGTACTCTGCCTTAACCTGATGACATTCTAGACATTTAGCCAAGTAATCAACTATTTCTTTCTTCAGTCCATGATAATAGAATAGTTTCCTAGTGGCTGTGATCATCTTCTGATAACCAGGATGACCAAAATATGGTCTTTTGTGTAGTTCATCCATCATGAACCTCTTCAAGTTGTCACAGTTCGGAATATACAGCCTACCTTTGTAAGTTAGCAGGCCATCATTCAAAAATTGATAACCTTCATACTTCATCCCTATGGGCTCTTGTTCTAAGTACGATTTTACAGTGTCGAAAAATGCATATGTTTCTTGTGCACTTTTGAATCTCTCCTTGATGTTTGTTTCACAGGTTCTTATAGCTACCAAGTGAATCACTTTCATACTTCTGCTAAGGGCATCAACTACCCTATTTTCTTTTCCTTTGATATGTTTGATTTCAAAATCAAACTCACTAAGGACAGTCATCCATCGAGATTTTCTAGAATTGAGTTTTGGTTGATCAAATAGATACCTCAATCCACTATGGTCTGTCATAAGCACAAATATTCTACCCGGGAGGTAATGCATCCAAATTTTTAAAGCATATACAATGGAGGCCAATTTTATATCATGGGTCACATAATTGATGTCATGCTCATTCAATTTTCTGGATTCATAGAAAATTACATGTCCTTCTTACATAAGGAATCCTCCGAGTCCTTCCTTGCAGGCATCTGTACACACAAGGAATTCCTTGTTTGGGTATGCAATATTCAACACAGGTGCATTGGTTAAAAGGAATTTCAACTCTTGGAATCTCTCTTCACATTCTGATGTCCAAATGAATTTAATTCCCTTTTTCTTAAGGGAGGTGATTGGGAAACCAATCTTGGAAAATCCTTTTATGAACCTCCTATAGTATCCCTCTAGGCCCATAAAGGATATGATATTAGATCCATCCTTTGGGATATGCCAATCCATAATGGCCTTGATATTGTTAGGATCAACTGCCACTACTTCTTTAGAAATAACATGGCCTAAGTAACAAACTTGTTTCTGGAAAACGTCACACTTATTGAACTTAGCACAAAGTTGATTTTCTCTTAGTACTTGAAGCACTAGCTTGAGATGTTCTTCATGCTCTTACTTATTCTTAGAATAGATTGGGATATTATCTATGAAAACCAATACAAATCTGTCCAAGAACTTACTGATTACATTATTCATTAAGAACATAAAAGTGGTTGGTGCATTGGTTATCCCAAATGGCACCACCACAAATTCATAGTGACCATATCTTGTCCTAAATGTTTTTTTGTGGATATCTTCGTCTTTAATTATGACCTGATGGTATCCATACCTCAAGTCAATCTTTGAGAAAATTTTAGCACCCCTTATTTTTTCAAACAAGTCATCAATCCTTGGCAAGGGATACTTATTCTTAATGGTCATCTTATTGAGTTTCCTATAGTCTATGCACAACCTGAGTGTGCCATCCTTCTTTTTCACAAACAAGGCGAGTGTTCCCCATGGAGACACATTAGGACTAATGTATCCTTTGTCCATCAATTCATTTAGTTGTAGTTTGAGCTCAACTAGCTTTGGTTTACTCATTTTATAGGGTGTTCTAGACACTGACACCACTCCCGGTGCAAGTTCTATTGAAAAGTCGATATCCCTTCTTGGAGGTAGAATTGGTACCTCTTATGGGAACACATATTTATACTCTCTTAATATGGGATGGTCTTCTAGGCATGGTTTTTTGTTCTCAACAGAGTCTAACACTTGTATTTCATATAAAGGGCATCATTTTCTGCAATACTTCTTCACTTGAAGGGTTGATATTTGTCTCACTGAGACATGATTTTGAATCCCTTGTAGGGTTATCTTCCTCCCTTCTTCGTCTTCACACTCCAAAGTTTTATTGCAACATTCCATCTTGGTTTTATGGGCAACCAACAATTCCATGCCAATCAGTAGGTCATAAGATCCTAAAGAGAGTATGTTTAGTGTTGCTTGGGTGGGTAATCCATTCATAATGAATTGGAATGTTGGTATGCCCTCTGTTACTTTTCTTTTGGTTCCAATGGATAGTTGTACCAACCATGATTTAACATGTCTAACTTGCTGCAATTTACATTTCTCAATAGTTTGAGGGGCAACAAAACTCAAATTAGAACTAGGGTCAATTAAAATGGAAACTAGATGGTTGGCAATCATACCTTCCATCTCCACCACTGAATCTTGGTGGTAATCTTGTCTATTATCCAAGGCTGTATAAATTTGTGGCATGCTCCTAGCCACATCATTGACTATGGTAGCCTCTTGGACTTTGTAAACCATCCTATTGTTCTATTTCCTATATGGGAATTCCCTCATCATGTGTTCTTCTCCACAACCCCAACATTTCAAGGGTTCCCTCTTTGTGTTATCAGTCTTACCTGAGGCTGCTCCAAAGGGTTTATTTCCACTCCGAGATGGAAAATTTTGTTGACATACACTTCTAATAGGAAGTCTCATCTTAGAACCTTTCCCACGGTTCTTAAATTTGGAGGGTTTAAACCCCTTCTTCTTGAATCCCAAACTACTTTTATTCTTCTAGTCATCATGAGGTTATGTCTTATTCTTGAATTTCTCATATCAATACCTTTCCTTCTGGATAGTTCCTCTAGAGTCTTTGGTTCATCAAATTCAATTCTGTCCCGGAAGGACAAAGGTAATCCACTAATAAATCATTTCATCTTTACCTTTTCATCCTTTATGTAGGGTAAATACCTCATCATCTCAAGAATTTTTTTGATATATTCATCTATTGTGAGTTTCCCTAACTTGAGTTCATAGAACTCCTTGGTCTTCCCATCAAAGTATTTCTATGACAGATACTTCTTCTTGAAGTATTTCTAAAATTGTTTCCATGATAATTCCTTCTCATGGATTCCTTTCACATTCATAAGGTCCTCCCACCAAATGGAGGCCTTTCCATTTAGGTTTAAAATGGCTATTCGAGCCTTTAAGTTTTTAGAGTAGTCATGGACTCTGAAGTACTTCTTCAAATCAAGCAACTAAACTTCTACTTCTCTCCCCTTCTTAATTTATCCATCGAAAGTGGGTGGTTTGGATTTCTTAAACTCTTCAAGGTCATGGCTCTTGGAATGTTTCCTCTTATTTATTCTACTCTGGGAATGTGAACTAGTTTTGCTACTAAAAGATCCCTTGGAGTTGTCAGTTTCCTCACTCGAGGATTCTTTTGATGAGTTTCTCTTGGCTCCATGTTGGGCCTTCTTTGAGGTGATCCTCCTTATGTGGCCACTTTTAGGACCATGCTTTTGTATCTCAGGTGGAATTTGAGTTTTCTTAGTATGATTTCTATCCACATGATTGGATTATGGTCCATGTTGCAACTGCCTTTGTATATCTGATAAGGTTTGTAGTAAGATTGCATTAATTGCATTTTTATTTTCCTTCTCTTTCATTGACCTTTCATTGTCATCCTTACAACTCTATAATTTTTCCATGAGGCTTTTTAAGGTTTCATCCAAATCTGGAGGGGTTTCCACCGCCCTCCTTTCATCAGATTCTTCTCTCTATTGTGGGAGCTTTCCCCCAATTCATGGTGTGTCACCATAATTTATGTTGTATTTTTCCAGCGGTCCATTGACTACTTTAGTGTTGATAAAACATTTTTTGTTAGTTAATGATCTACTAGTTTATGAATCAACACACAGTTCAAATTTTTTCAAAACATATACAACAGTAGAAAGTTTCATTCCTCTCTTCAGTAGGAATTTAAATAAGCCTCTTAGTAATGGGTTAAGATAGGGTGTTACCTTTAAAGGGTCTCTAATAATATTTTTATGTGACTCGTTCATGATCCCAAGCAGGCCAAGTGTTGTTTCCACACTCTGATACCAATTTGTAACACACCCGACCCCTAGATACCCTTTCTAGGGATGGGGAATCAAAATTTTTCTTTCCATAATCATCTTGAATCCTATCTCCAAGGTCTCCACCTATTCTACTTACCTGTAGATTTCTAATGACTATTACCCGACTCAAATTCGAACTTGGGTTTGCAAGTTATGGCCTCCTGAAGCTGTTTGGGCATTAGTCATACCATCCCCAAGTTCCTACATCCATGGTGGAATTCCATCCACCATCCAATCCAATGATGGGACTTGATCCTCGTTTAACACATAGGATAGAGGGGAGTTCAATGTTCGACACTGAATGCCCTTTTTTCCTTTCTACACGTATGTCCTCTGGTGATCCAGATTATTTTCGGCACGAAATGAGAGCGGAGATATAATAAAGAAATGCACAGAGATATTGCAGATATTCAATAATACAACAGGACTGTATCAGAGATGCAACCATAAACACAAATATACAGTAATACACAATTTCTATTAATCAGAGAAATGTACAGAGACTGTAAAAATACAGAGTGAAAGACTCGCTAGAATGGTGGC
>JZKD02S1183863.1:95660-109427 GCA_000966675.3 Picea glauca | reverse complement strand
GATTGCTGAATCTGAATCTTGGTGATCTGCTTGCCTTGCTGGAGATGTGGCGTTGCTTAGCTTGTTGAAGGCTATCACGAACCTTTGGTTGGAAGGTTTGGACCTTTTTAACCAGTCTGGCTATATTAGATGACGGTGTGCAGAATGGATCTTCGTGCTTGCTGCAACCTTGTCGACCTGCTTCTGTTGGATAGAAGGTGCTCCCAGACCTTGGTTATATGGGTCCTCCGAAAATTCTTGTGGTCTACACGCTAACCTCTTGGATATGAATTGGATAAGAACATGGACATGAGCCCTTGGTCATACAAGTTAAGGGTCTAAAGGAGCCACCCTCCTTCCATAGGGTTTGAACTCGATATTCCTATGAAGGTAATTTCAAGAGGTTGACATGACTTAATCATATCAGATAATCCTACTCCGACTCTCTTGCAGAACCACATCCCATAACTTTCTAGATGTTAATCTAAGGCAACCTGAGACCATTCAAAAGCATGGGGTTCACAGAAAGACAATGAACATTTCTACCTTAATCATTCAATACAAAATTTAGTCATAGACATGTATATTCAATCATCATTTCCATTCCAGTACACAGAGTATGAAAATACTTATCATAAACCAGAGATCACGAAGCAAATGCTGAAAGGGATGCATGTTTCCACCCAACCGTAGGCACAACCAATCCTGAACGGATTTACCGTTGGACACCCCCTATTTAGACCATGATTCTATGAGAGATGCTCTTTCTTCTTTCTGAATGACAATCAAGGATGGATGTTACTCTGCTCCTCCCTCAGGATCTTAGCAAATGGTTTTATCTATACCAAGCAAGGTGGTCTGCAACTAGTACTTCCATAATCACTCGTCAGCCCCTTTTATTAGATTGGATGGAAAACTCCAGCAATGGATTCTTGCACCTAGAACGAGATTATTTCTTAGTTCTCCTTCGAACTAGAGAGATGCCAGTGCTCTTTTCTATTCTGGAGAATGGTTTCTTGACTATGCTTCCTCGCAGATATGCCTCTGCCCACAAATTACCTCCTTTATTTACTTCCTCAACAAGATTGTGTGGGTCTGAATCCCCAGCTCATGGTTAGGTCTAGAAGCCTTGTAGATGGGTACTCTACCCCATATCCTCATTAAATCTAGAGGAGGATTTTCCAACCACCAACCTGACTGGTAATTCATTTCTTGGTCAAAGGATTGTTATGGGTCTGAGAAATTAAATCCAGTAAGGTATTGGTTTGGTGGGGGTCATCTCAACCATTTCTGGTTCCCCTCGCCATCTCTCTCATAACAACATGGTCTCTCTTGGAAAACCCCCCTTTCAGCACTTATGCAACACTATCCATTTTTTATTAATAACAAAAAATACATGCATTGACCTTTTATAACAAAAGGTTCATTAAATCAAACATTCACACATATCTAGTCTGCCAAATTATTTCGGCAAGTTATAGCTATATTTACAAAATGGGGGCAAGAGGGGTATTTGGGCCAAGGAGGCCACCTAGGGGAACACCCACCTGGGGTGCACAAGTCAACCACCTAGGTGCGACCCATTTTCACCTTTTGATGTTATTTAATTAAGAAAATGTAAATAAATGGTTCCCTTAGTATATAAGGTGAACTAAGACTCAAATAATGAATTCTTATCTTTTTCTTGAAGCTATGTGTCTCATTTGATTTTTGTTTTCTGAGTTTACATTTCACGTTTGCTGCATTTTCATTTTTGGGGGTTCTTAGGGTTAGCAAGTGTGCCTTTCTTCATGGTTGCATCCTGGTTGATAAATTTTCCATTCTTCCACCTCTGAGAGCGAGCTTAATCTATTAGTTATCCAATCTCTCAGGGAGAAAATCATTTTCCTGCAAGTTTCTGAAGCAGAAAGGAGGGCGCACCAACCCGGGGTTTGCGAACTTGCTGGTTTTTCCTTTGCTGGGATGAAGTAAGTGCGCCCTCCTCTATGGCTTCACTGAGATTCTCCCATTTATCCCTAGGACTCACACTAATATAGCCACATCCTCTTGGCTACTCTTAGATCATCCCAGCATTGGATCTCCATTACATGGTCACCCAAAACCAATGGTGCGTTCCTGTTCCGATTTGCGCCCTTGAGGAGTTTTTGGTCAAAAGTCAGACTATGGTTTGTTTGGTCAACTTATCCAATAGATCTAATTCTTGGGTAGATCAATTGGTATCAAAGCCTCAGGATCCATGGAAAATCTTTCGATCTTGAATATTGAGCCAAATGTTTTTTGGGGTTTTTCATGAAATAGTCAAGATTTCGCCCATTCCAGGGTTTACATATTCATGCAAGAAGCTTGATAGATCTCATATCCCCAGGGGATCACAGATATCCACTACAATAGAGAGGATTTCCACATATCTAAAACAATATATATCTTTCCCTCTAGACCAATGCAACTCTGTTGCTTCAGGGTTTTGTGTCCTCTGTTCACAAAATAGAGCCTGACCCATTTTTTAGTGTTGCAAACTAGGTGTGCCTTGATATCCAGTTGGCCTCACAATGACTCCATGAAAATATCCCTTGGAAGTAGACTCATATTCCAACACTTCAAATCCCTTCCAAGATCTTGTCTCCGTCCTCAATGAGTTTCTCGGAATGCAACAACAAAACAATCCAGACCCCTTTCGGTTGGACACTCAAATCCAACTACCCAAATTTGCTGGTCAAACCAATGGAGAAGTTGTGGATTCCTGGATCCGTAGCCTTTCCACCTATTTCAATACATGTCTAGGCCTTACCGAGGATAAAAATCTCCAGATTGCAGCCTTACAATTAGAAGGACTTGCACAAACTTGGTGCGATACAGAGCAAGAGAAGACCACATTTTTGATAGAGATTGGGGATGCTCCAGAATCATCTACTTCCAAAACCATCATAACTTTGGCTCGAATTTTCGAGGCATTGAGAAACCGCTTCTACCCACCCGGGTATGTGAAATCCTTGTGGATCAAATGTCACCAAATCTGAAAAATCCCTTCATAAGGAGTGCAAGGATACATATACTTCTTCTGCAAGATGCGCCTCTTACTTCATATTCCAGATCTAGAAGAGGTACTCATATTAAATTTTGTTGTTGGTTTATTAATTCAGTTTTGTCGAGAAGTAGAGATATTTGAAAATACAACTTTAGACAAAACATTTCAGAGAGCTTTGGCTATAGAAATGAAATTTCTTCCTAGGGGGCGTACTCCTCAGTCCCGCCCCTACACCAACCCCTTTTCCTCTCAACCATACAAATCCAATCCTTCATCCCTCTTTCCACCTCCTCAGGCTCAAAATCCCACACCCAATACAAATACAAGGACACCCTGGTGCTCATTTCACAAGACTACTTCACACAATTCATCAGATTGTCGAATCCTCCAAAATATAAAGACCAACAAAACCCTACTGACTGATCTCATTGCACCCCCCCAAGTGGAATATACCAAAGAATTTCCTTTGGACAATCCCACATAAGTGGATCCCTCGTTGATCCTAATGACCCATGAAGATTCAAACTCCTCCACCAACCCCTCTTCACTCATAACTGCCAAATTAAAAAATCCTTGGCTTTACTGATTATGGACAATGGAAGCCAAAATAATTTTGTGTCTCAAGACCTTGTCAATCACCTTAATATGGTTACTAATCCCCATCCACAACCCTATCATATCGGATGGGTCCAGAAGGATGGCCCTCGCCTCTTAGTTTCTCAAAGTTGTTTGGTCACTCTTGCCATAGGCCAATTCAAAGATACTTTCCTCTGTGATGTCTCCCCCTTGGATTGTTCGGATTTGATACTAGGTATCCCATACCAAACCCAAATAAATTCTATCTGTATGGTCAAATCCTGCCAGTACAAACTTACCAAAGAAGGCCACACTTATATCTTAATCGCAACAACACCCAAACCCCCTGCTACCAAAGAAAAAATCATGCATGTACATTTAAACCAATGTGTCTCTCTATGTTTTGTGCGCCCAATAAAACCAAACAATACCACTCACCCTATTCTTGAAACAATGACTCCCCTCCTCCAAGTGTTTGCAGATGTATTTCAACCTTCGGAGGGACTCCCCTCCTCCCGACACATTGACCATTCCATTCATCTCATCCCCAGATTTGCTTTACCTAACGCCCCTACTTATCGGTTGGCCCCAACAGAAATAGAGGAAATGGAAAGACAATTGACCGACCTCATCAACTCTAGCCACATCCAACCATCATCTTCTCCCTGTGCTTCTGCCGCATTTGTCATCCCCAAAAGAGATACTTCATAAATGTGCCTTGTCACTGATTACCGATCCTTGAACAAATCCACAGTAAAAAATTGTTACCCCCTGCCCTAGATTGAGGAGTTACTCGACACCCTCCAAGGAGCTAAGTGGTTTACTAAATTGGATTTGACAACCAACTACCATCAGGTTCGAATGAACCCAAATGATGTTTGGAAAACAACTTTCAAGACCAAATTTGGTCTTTTCGATTGGAAAGTTATGCCATTTAGCCTCACCAACGCGTCAACCACTTTCATGAGGCTTATAAATGACATCTTCAGGGCACATTTGGGTCAATTTGTGGTCATCTACTTAGATGACATTCTCATTTTCATTCGAACACGTGAAACTCACATGCAACATGTCTGACATGTTCTCCAAATTATTCAAGAACACAAGTTACAAGTCAAAACGAAGAAGTCATATTTTGGTCAGTCTTCAGTTCCCTATCTCGTCTTTGTGGTCAGCTCAGAGGGTATTCAACCAGATCTAGCCTGCATCCAAGAATTGAAGCAATGGCCACTACCTTCTTCAGCTAGGGAGCTCAAAATATTTCTAAGTGGCATCAATTTCTATCGTAAGTTCATTCCCTATTTTTCACAGCTTGCTTGTCCTTTGCATCAACTCTCAATTAGTTCTTCTACATTTATCTAGACTAAAGAAGAAACTAGTCACTTTCCTTAGCTCAAAGACACCCTCTGCTCATCCCCTATATTACACCTACCAAGCCTCTCCCAACCCTTTGAGATTGAGTCTTATGCCTCAAAATATGCTATTGGTGCCATACTTAAACATGGAGGACACCCCATTACTTACCACTCTGAAACCCTCTCCGAGGTAAAGAAAAAATATAGCACCTATGACAAGGAATTTTACAGTCTGGTTCAAGCGCTCAAGCAATGTAGGCATTATTTGCTGGATAATTAAACAATTATTCATACAGACCACCACCCTTTTATTTTCATCAACTCTCAATCAAATATTCAAGAACAAAGGCACCTTAAATGGGCCTCCTATATTCAACAATTTCACTTAGTCATCATATATAAGTGTTAGCACTCTGTAAATTTTGTCTGGCTGATAGAAAAATGACATAGGTAATTGTTTCAACCTACTTTAGAGTTGGGCACTATCTTGCTCAACTCAGAGAGGGCTCTCTCGTGTCACTTGATATATATTTGGCAACCAATGGCTAGATTTAGTTTGTTTGGGAGTTTTTTATAAAGTTTTTGGCGAGGAAGGGGAGGGACACTTAGGGATATGGAGTCGAAATTGTGAAAGTGAATGGAAACAATGATTGGTCGATAGAAATCTCTAGAGGATAAAGGCTAAATGAGGCAATGAATCTGAGTTGTAAATTGAATTTAAGAAGAGTGTAGGAAGAAGGAGAAAACAAATAACTGCATTAGAGAATAACTGAAATGAATTCTGAATTAGCTAGGAAGAAAATTACACAGTTTAAATTGCTTAATCCAAGAGCATCATAAGATGAATTTCGGGCCTTTAACTCTCCAATTTAAATAGAAGACAATGTAAATGGAATTAAAGAAAATAGGAAATATATACAATGAGAGAAGACAAAACTCATATCACCACCATTAGAATCTTTTCATAGAGACCTCAAAAGCTTCTTCATATGTATTCAATTTAGCTCCAGAAAATTACAATTGAGTTCATAAAAAACAAAAAGGTGCCCTTTAACTTCTACCAACATTAATTCGTTCAAAATTTCTAGTACTTGTACAATTCGATTACTATGGCTGAAACTGAAGCGTTTTAGTTTCTAAAACTGACTACAATAATTACAAACCAACGATTTCGGTAGGTGAACCGATTTACAATGATTAAACAAAAATGTTTCATAAACTAGGGACGGATTTATCTGACTGTTGGACTTCCTCTTCTCCATCTTTCTTTCTCCGATATCCCATCGAACTCGCCAATCTGGTGACATATGGAAACTATTTGTTGGTCCCTGGAAAACTGCACTTTGTCTTGCCTAGCCACATGATCTCCTTCCACTATGAGTCAGAAGGAATCTCGTAATAGATCATTTTCTTTATAAGAATCTCCAGATCGATGCAAGTGGCATAAGACATAGTTGGCAGCCCAATCTTTACTGTCTTAAACTAATTTAAGATCTCAAAATCCGTGGTTAAATATTCCACCAGACTCGGTCCCTTCAAGCTTTCTTCCAGGCCCTCAAACTTGGAATGATCCATTATGCATTGTGTGAGGAGGGAGTTGTATTGCTCTTGGTCGTATAATTTCCCTTTGCCATCCCAAAATGGTGGGATGCCTTTGATAAAAAATTATTCAAATGTATCCTCAAATTCTTGTATACTCTACTCCATCTGCACGACTTTGGTTTGAATTGACTTGAGAAAATTGTGCTTAGCGTTGATCCTCCTGGCCCAAATGATCAATAGAGTCCTATCTTTGACCCCAATGGTATAAAGTTTAGCAGTGGAAACATAATTCAACAAATTTATAGCGATCTGGGCCCATTTTGAGGGTTGTTTCACAAGTGTTTCATTTACAACTGTACAACTGCTTTGGGAAGTGATAACCATGCTGTCTTTATTATTTATAAAATTTAAATACACCCTGAACTTAGCAGCTTCAGTAGCAATAAAATCCCATATTACATGTTTAGCTCCTTGCAATAATACTTTTCCTTTCAACCTCGTCTTCAGCTTGTTCACCCTTTCTTAAGGCTCTTGATCTCTCCTGTCTTCAATCTTACTTGGGACATAGCTCGAACCAATCCATCAACGCTTAATCTAGTTTCTGCAGTAGAAGATTGATGGCCATGATGAAAAATACCTGTGAATGAGTGGAAAATGCACGAGTCTGGTTCACTGTTGAGCTTCAGTTTGAACAAAGTGTTTGCGTCAATTTTCAAACGTTCAAATGATTTGAAATATCGTAAAATAATGACCAGGGCCCTCCTTTTATATGCAGTTTTCGATATCGGGGGCGAGGAAAAGAGGTTTTGGGTAGACTACTTTTCACCCTAATATGCCTATGGTGGCACCATGTGTCTGCAAGATGAAACCACGATATTTCCCTCGGCCCACTCTCGAGTGATTAACCTTCGTGCTATTTCATTGCCTGATATGTCTTTTGACCGTCGATCTGGGTTGTTAAATATCTGTGGCCTGTCGGGCCCCATCAACTTCCGCACCTCCGCTATATTTAGACCCTCTCCGCTAGATGTGACTCGGTACTCAAACTATAGCGCCTCCATATCGATGTAGCTCCTCACCAAATTTTGAGACTTGGATTCCATCAAAATAAAATTGTTATGGTGATAACATAGGCCCCAACTAGGGATGCTATCCTTGTTAGAAAACTGAGAGGGGGGGCATGAATCAGTTGTTACTGTGCTTAAACAATTATTCCCATTTTAAACTCATTATAGAACACTCAATGATGATCACAATAATTAAGGGAAGTAAGCAATAGAGTATTCAACATCAATCACACACATGAAGCATACAAAAGAATATATTCCTGAGGAAACCCATAAAGGGAGAAAACCTCTTCTTCTTCGAATGATAGGCAGTCTTTTTATGTTCTGTAAATCATCTATCTTTGAGAACCAACTCAATGTGAGGCTACCACCTCTGTTTTACAAGCTGAAACTTGCTGAGAGAACCAACTCTCTGGTTTCTCTAGCACCCACTAGAAGGAAGCACCATCTCCCTGAGTGTTCCATCACCAACTGGATGGAAGCACCAACTTCCAGTCACACAAGCACCAACCTGTACAACAAAGAGAAATAGTTCTCCCTTTCACCACCCTACCACCTTGGTTTTTCTGGCTACAACTAGATGGAAGCTAAAACTCCATGTGTTCAAGCACCCACTTTAAACTCTGAGGACAACAGTCCTCCCTAGAACCACCCTGCCACCCTGAGAAATAAATCTTTGCTTTCTGAAATTTATTACAGTGATATAGTATTTATCAATGTCTTACCAGTCTCATCACTGTTTGGCTACATTGTTCTTCTCTACTTGCATCAGTGTGTTCCTCTCGCATCTTCTCACGCTTAAGTTTTCATACAGTCTGTTGTTTTCACCATTTTTGCTCTATCTAGCTTATGTTCTTCATCTTTGCATATTTCACACTCTTCTCCTTCTGTTTTCTTGATCACATACAGTTCGAATTGTTTTATTGAGAAACAACAACCTGCCTCTGTCACGACATGTTTCCTTTATTCGTTCTCTCATCATCCGTTACACTCCAAATCTCCAACGACCATCTCAGGAATCTCAGAATGATCAAGATCCATGATTCCAACGCCCCAAAACAATGATTCAGTTAGTTTAACTAAATCGTAACTGATCAAGAAACCATGAAGTGAAACAACAACCCTTTGATCAGATTCGGTTTGATCAGTGCCGTTGGATTATACATGTAGAGGATTTTTGACTTTTCAATGCGTAACCTCTGATGTGGAGCCTAGAAGCACTAGCTCCTTCCCCTATCTTTTGTTGATGTGACATTGGGTGATGTTATCATGTGACCATGCGAATCCAGGATGACCAAAGGTTGTTTGAGATCAAACTAATTTTCTCCCCGCAATTTACCTTGAGCCTCCATTTGTCCTTTCTCCAAAACTGTGTTTTCAATTGTGGCCCGCCTTCAGAAAATTAACTTTTGAGCAATTTCTGGTGCCACAATCAGGCGTGATCATAGATATCATGGCCTTTGACAGATTCCTTCGATCAATGACTCTGATCTATCATCTTTCCTTCCTCTTCTCTGGATCCATGCCCTCCTAATTCTTAATGACCAAGTGATGTGTGGCCCTCCAAACCAACGAATGAGATTGATTTTTCCTTTCGGGCTTCGGGAGTCTTGATTCTCAAACTCCTCTTTCTCCACGGTGCTTCCACCTGGATTTCATGATCTATCAACACATGGTCTTCTTGAATCAACACTCACAATCCCTTCGGGTATTCGGCGTCCGCAAATCTCAACTTTCCTTGCTCACTTTTTCCCGGACTGTTCCAACCGGAGTACATGATCCGTTGACGTGTGTCCTCCTATAGATCGATCATTCTCATCTCCTTTGACTCTTCAGGTTTCGTTGATTTCAAAACTCAACTTCACTTCCTTCAATTTCTCCCAGATTGTTTTTCCCGAACTGCACAGATTTCTGCCACGCATCCTTTTGGCAACCGACATCCTGCATATTCTTCTTCCCTCGGGTCTTTGGTGATCTGATTTCCTTCCAAACCCCAAACTCTCTAAGTGATTCTCTCCAAAGTTTTGGATTGTGCACCACCTGTCAGTCTTGACGATGGACAGTCCCTCCTTACTTCGAGACTTCAAAACTTTGACAAGTCCGTTCTCCTGTGCTCATCCAAAGTCTTAACCTTTGTGCATTTATCTCTGGATCCAACGACCGTTGATCCTAGACGCTCAAATCCAACATATCAGATCTATACTTCTCCTGGATCTAACGGTTGTCCTAACTCCTGAAATGTACCTTAGATCGACGGCTGAGAGCGACTTCAGACCTTCTTCCTTCGGCACTTTGGTTTTCGGGACTTCTAGAATTTTGACATTTGTTGGTGATGAAACTCCGAAGTAAATCTCCCAGAGTGACGTAGATTTCTTACGTCACTTTTTGACATGTCACGAGTCTAGTAGTTTCCATGTGTCACTCAGATTCATGATTTGCACGTACCTAAAGTGTCGATTCAACTTGACACTTGTCATTGTCTAATTGTGCCATGTGTCCTTGTTGACATGGTATACCACATGTCCTTGTAGATGTGGTAAGCTATCATGGTTCTCCCTGATCTAATGGTCATCGCATTTTCTCCAGATTCGATGGTCCTTATTCATTTCGGATTTCAGGCTTCGGGTAATTCGACTTTCAAGTTGCCAATTATTCCAAAGTGAGATTCCCTGAACAGTAACCTTCTCGCAAATTTTGACGTGAACCAAATGTTGTTCGTTGATCATGTTCTTATATCGATGGATCGATCTATCTTCGGTGCTTCTCTTCTAGCTTATCCTGTCCTTCCACTTAAAAGTGATCCAACGATCGTGAAGACACTCGAAGTAGATTGATGATCAAGGATGGTTGCAGAACCACAAATTGCGAGTGATTTAATTTGTCACCAAAAATATGCAATTTGAAGTTGTGCGATATTGGTGAGTCAACCACAATCATCTATCTTCGGGGCTATAATATCTGATGATCCTGACTAATTGCGGGATTGGAAATAGCACGTTATTTAATTCTCCATTCGATCTCCACAATCTATCGCTGTTGTTGATCTGGCGATTGCGCATTCGACGATCATGACTTAATATGACTTAATCTGATCATTTGTTAGATCAACCACAATCGTTGATATTTGGTTTTATGATATCTGACGATCTAGACCAATTGCGGGATTAGAACTAGCAAGTTGTTTAATTCTTCTTTTTCTCTCCGTAATTCATCCCTATCGTTGATCTGGCTTGCAGATCCGACGATCATGATTCTCCAATAGTCCTCAATCCCACGGTCACTCATATGACTGACGTCTGTAATATTAGAAAATCAACATGGCCAATTTCTTGATTGGACAACTGTTGAGGCTTCTCACCCTGAGCTTACACTTTAGCTTCTAAGCTTTGATCTCTGCATATTGTTCACTTCTCCTCCTGACCTTTTTCTGTTCGTCATCGTTGTTGTTGTTCTTGCCATCAATGATAATCACACTCTTCCTGTAAACACATGCCAACAATATCCCCCTTTGTCATTGATGGAAACCCTGAAAGGCTGCACTATTCTGCTTAAACCTCCAACTGTAGCATCTAGAGCACACCTTTTCTCCCCCTTTGACATCAATGTCAAAGAAAACATGCTCCCCTTGAGCTGTTGCTGTACTTTTTCAGAGGTATCATATATTCAACCATCACATACTCCCCCTAAGAGGATGGACTCTCTTAAGTGAGAGAAGGGATGACACCCAACTTCTGACGGAGATATTCAAATGGTGTCTTGGATAGGGGTTTAGTAAAGAAGTCTGCAATTTGTTTTGTCGAAGGAATATAATTTAGCTTAACAACTCATTTTGTAACCTTCTCTTTGAGAAAATGATACTTTATTGGTATATGATTCGTCTTTGAATGGATAACAAGATTCTTCAAGACACTAATGGCACTAGTGTTATCACAGTGAAGTGGAATGGGATCAGTATAAGTTACCTTCAAATATGCAAGATTTTGTATCATCCCTAAGATCTGAGTGCAACAAGTAGAAACAACAATGTACTCTACCTCTATAGTTGATAATGAAATAGATCCCTGCTTCTTATTAAGCCATGCTACTAAAGAAGCACCTAAGAAGAATGCACCTCCACTGGTGCTCTTTCTCTCATCCAAACAGATTGACAATCAACATCTGAATATGTAGTTAATCGAAAATTCTGTTTTTTAGGATACCAGAGACCATAAGTCATTGTACCCTTCAAATATTTGAATATCCTTTTGACAACTGCTAAATGAATTTGTTTAGGAGTAGACTGAAGACAACCTACCATTCCAATAGCTTGTATTATATCAGGATGGGATGATGTGATGTACATAAGACTATCTATCATTGATCGATATGTTATTTGATCAACCTCATGTGAAATATCATCTATACTGAGATTGCAACCAACCACCATAGGTGTACTAATAGGATATTCCATATGAAACTTCTTCAACATCTCTTTCAAATAATTTTCTTGAGAGATAAATAGCCCTGCAGAACTCTGATTGATTTGTAAACCAAGAAAATATGTCATTTATCTTATCAAGGACATCTCAAACTCAATTTTCATTGAATTAGAAAACCACTGAACTAAAGGGTCATTAGTGCATCCAAAAATAACGTCTCTACATAAACGAAAACAACTAATAAATCATCACCTTCAGACTTAATGTACATATTACTGTCAACAATACCTTTCTTGAACCCTTTGTCCTCTATAAATTTGTCCAGTCTATAATACCAAGCATGTGGTGCATGTTTCAATCCATAGAATGCCTTTTTCAACTTACAGACATAGTCAGGATTCTCTGTCAGTGAAAATCCTTCAGGCTGCTCCACATATACTTCTTCTTCTAGATCTTCATTAAGAAATGCTGACTTAATATCCATCTCATATACTTTAAAGTTCTTATGACATGCATAGGTAAGAAATATTTTGATGGCTTCCAATCTTTCCACTGGTGCAAAGGTTTCATCAAAATCCTATCCTTCAACTTGTGCATACCCCTTACAGACGAATCTGGCTTTATTCTTAACAATTTTTCCTTGTTCATTCAAAATATTCTTAAAGACACATTTGGAACCTATGACATTTTTACCTTCAAGTCTAGGAACCATCTCACAAGTATTGTTTTTCTCAATCTGTTCAAGTTCATCATTCATGAATTTAACCCAATGGTAATCTTCGTCAGATTCATTAAATTTATTGGGTTCTGCCATGGATATGAAGGGTATATGTGATTGCTCGGTGTATTTGATTATCCTTCTCCTGCTTTGTACACCTTTGTCTTTCTCACCAATTATCTAACTTTTCCAGGATGATTCTTTTGAGTAATTCTGGAGGAAGGATTTGATGTTGTCTGTTGATTTGAGTCTGCCTGAGTATTTGTATCTTTATCTGACTCAGAGTCTTATTTTTCTGATTCTTGGACCTGATCATCTTCTACTTCAGCTGTGTCCTCTGTAGCAGACTAAATATTTCTCACCTCTCTTATTGGGACTCCTTCATCAACCTTTAAGTCAATGCAATCAAATAATTTAGACAATATTTTATTAAAGCATCTATATCCTTTACTATTGGTAGCATATCCTAAGAATATGCCTTCATCATCCCTATCATCATACTTTCCAAGGTTCTCATTATTATTCTTTATGTAGCACTTACTCCCAAAGACTTTGAAGTGTTTGATTGAAGTAGGTCTTCCATACCATAGTTCATAAGGTGTCTTGTCATTGTGTGGTCTGAGGTGGGATTTATTAAGAATATGGATCGTTGTGTGTATTTATTCTACCTAGTAGGTTTGACCATTGTTCTTCTCATTCATCATTGACCTAGCCATTTGCTAAACTTGTCTATTTTTCCTCTCAACTACTCCATTTTGTTGTGGAGTTCCTCGAATTGTGTATTCTCTTTTGACCCATGTTTATCACAGAAATCCTTGAAATCACTTGACGTAAATTCTCCTCCTCTGAATGATCTTAATGCATTTAACGTGTTTCATGTTTGATTCTTAGTTAATGTAATATACCAAATATAAAAATTATGCAGAACAAAAATTAAATGCTAGAAATGGCAGAATAACAACAATATAACTAGAACATTCACCACAATAGCACTGAAATGATATAAGAATAACAACACAAATAACACTTGAATCTGAAAGAAATGTTCATGGGCCTCTTCGAGGGGGAAACCTCTAGTTGAGAAGAG
>JZKD02S1183863.1:81670-95610 GCA_000966675.3 Picea glauca | reverse complement strand
CTCCTATTTATACTAAATATGTCTATCAAAAGAAGCATCTAGAGGAAGATCCTTCTAGAAGAGGAAGCTTCTATTAGGTCTTCTTACATCCGACTTATTCTATTTTATTGCAAGGTCTTATTAATATTGACCTTTATTACATTCGAATATATTGTTCTACCTATGTGCAAGTTAGGATCCCAACATGTCCTCCCCCTTAAAAACATCCTTTTCCTCAAGGCTGGAGATGTGGAAATTGTTGTAGAATGGTAGCTAGTTCCCAAGTGGCATCTGCTGGAGTTGTATCTTTCCACTGGATTAACACTTCCTTGATGGTTCTCTGACACAGGCCATGCTCACGCTGGTCCAAAACTGCTTGTGGTTGTAGCCAAATGGATCCTTCTTCGACTAACTCGGGAAGGTTGGTTTGAATTTGGCACTTAGTTCCGATCACCTTCTTTAAGAAGGAAACATGAAAAACAGGATGTAGCTTCGAATGACTAGGAAAATATAAATTATAGGCCACCTATCCCACACGCTTGAGAACTGTATAAGGACCATAAAATTTGGGTGCTAGCTTTTGACAATGCTCAACCTTGAGGGAATTCTTCTTGTAAGGTTGTAGGCGAAGAAACACCTGATCCCCTTCTTCAAATTGACGTTCAGAGAGACCTTGATCTTCTTGTTGCTTCATGCGATTCTGTGCCATGACCAAATTCTCTTTGAGGGTACGAAGAATAGCCTCTCGAACTATAAGTGTTTGGTCAACCTCCTGGACCTTCGAGACACCAGGTAAGCATGAGATAAATGAAGGTGGCTTCTGTCCATATATCGCTTCAAAAGGAGTCATGCATGTAGCTGTATGGTATGAAGTGTTGTACCTCCATTCAGCTAGGGGTAACCATTGAGCCCACTGATTTTTCTTTTCCAAGGAAAAACACCTCAAATATGTTTCCAAACACTTGTTGAAAAATTCTTTTTGACCATCAGTCTGGGGATGATAGGCTGTACTGAGATGCAATTGGTTGCCTTGTAGCTTGAATAGTTCTTGCCAAAAATTGCTTGTGAAAGTTGGGTCGCAATAAAAAACAATAGAGTGTGGCATGCCATGAAGCTTGAAGACCTGATCCATGAAAATTTGAGCCACCATGGATGATGTAAACGGGTATTGAAGAGCACATAAATGAGCATGCTTGGAAAGGCGATCAACAACCACCATGATGACTGATTTATTTCCTGATTTGGGTAAGCCTGTAAAAAAATCCATAGAGATGTCCTTCCAAATAGAAGGTGGAATCGAGAGCAGTTGTAGTGTGCCTAGAGATTTGACTATTTCTCCCTTGTTGCGTTGAAACACATCACATTCGACGACAAAAGTACGAATGTCCTGTTTCATACCATCCCATAAAAAAGAACGTTTGACCTTGTCATAGGTTTTGGTGAATCCTGAGTGCCCCTATGTTGGTGTAGCATGAAGCTCAGAAAGTACCATGGATTTAATCTTTGACTGTTTACTTAAATAAAAATGACCTTTGTATCGAAGCTCATCATGGAGCCAAGAGTACCCTGGGGAATATGGAGCACTGGAATACAATTGTTGGATCAGCTGCGAACTTTTGGGATCTTGTAGCCATTCCTGGTGAACAACTTGGAGCCAATCTGGTACAATGAAGGAAAGAGAAAAAAGGGATCCTTCATCTTAATATTTGCGGGAAAGTGCATCCGCAACCACATTTTATTTTCCTTTCTTATAAATGATCTCATAATCATAGCCAAATAGCTTAGTTACCCATTTTTGTTGCTCCGAGGAGGAAATGCATTGTTCCAAAAAATACTTGAGGCTTTGATGGTTTGTCTTAATTTGGAAGCATTGCCCCAATAGATAAAGGTGCCATGAATCAATGACATACAAAATATCCAACATTTCCTTTTCATAGATAGATTTGCCCAGATTTCTTTCAGATAGTTCCTTGCTGGTAAAGGCCAAAGGCCGACCCTCTTGCATAAGGACAACACCAATTCCTTTCCCTGAAGCATCACATTCCAAGACAAAGGTCTTTGTGAAATTAGGAATGGCTAGGACTGGAGTGGTGCACATGGCCATCTTCAGGGTTTGAAAAGCTTGAGCAACAGTTGGAGTCCAAGTGAAAGAGTTCTTTTTTAGGAGAGCAGTAAGAGGTGCTGCAATCTTTCCATAATTCTTAACAAACTTGCGATAAAAACCTGTTAAGCCTAGAAATCCACACAAGATTTTGAGAGTATTTGGCTGAGGCCAGTCTTTCATAGATTCAATCTTTTTAGGATCCACCCTAATGTCGTCTTTGCCAACCATATGACCCAAGTACTCTACTTCTGAGGCGCCAAAAGCACATTTAGACTGTTTTAGGAAAAGTTAGTGCTGAGAGAGTAGATGGAGAACTTTATCCACATGAGAAAGATGTTCTGTCCATGTCTTTCTATAGATGAGGATATCATCAAAGAATACTAAGACAAAATGACGGAGAAAAGGATGAAATACATGATTCATGAGGCTTTGGAAGGTGGAGGGGGCATTACACAAGCCAAAGGGCATGACTAAAAACTCATAGTGGCCCTCATAAGTTCTAAAGGCAGTCTTGGGAATGTCTGCCTCTTTCTTATGTATCTGGTGGTATCCCGAACAAAGATCAAGTTTAGTAAAGAATTGGGCACCACTCAGTTCATCCAGGAGGTCATCAATGACAGGAATGGGAAATTTGTCTTTAATGGTAAGTCTGTTGAGGGCACGGAAGTTAGGACACATTCACCAAGAACCTTCTTTATTCAGGACCATGACCACAGGAGAAGAGTAGGGGCTCATACTAGGGCGGATAATGCCTGCATTAAGGAGTTCCTGGACTATTTTTTCAATTTCATTTTTTTGGGAAAATGGGTGACGATACAGACATATATTGGGAGGAAGGCTTCCGGGTGCAAGGGGAATGGAATGATCGTGAACACCACATGAAGGAGGGATCCCCTGGGAGTGGAAAATACAACTTGATGTTTAGAAAGGATGGCTTGGAGGTCTTGCGGCACAGAGAGTGTTTTTGTTGCTTGTATGGCATGGAGTTGAGCAATAACACGAGAATGACCCTTTTGAGAAGATTTTCCATGTGATGGAAACTAATTATCTCAGGCAAACCGACGGTGATGCCTTGGAACTTATATTGGTGGCCATCCTATTCAAATTGCATGGTTAATTCCTTAAAATCCATGAGAATGGGACCCAAAGTCCTTATCCAGTCTGCACCCAACACAATGTCACAACTGCCCATGTCGATAGCAAACATATGATATTTTAGGTGGTAGTCACCAATTTGGAGACACACATTTTCACAACGCCCTCCACATTTCATGGAGCCACCATTGGCAATCATGATTTGGAAATTATTAATGGCATGGATGTAGAAATGAGTTTCTTGACCAATGCGGCGATGTATAAAATTATGGGTGCTTCCACTATCAACCAGAATGATGACTTTCCGATGCTTGATGTAACCGATTAGCTTGAGGGTTTGGGGAGTGGAGAAGCTAGTGAGGGAATTGAGGGAAATGAATGGTTCTACTTTGGGAGGGTCTGAGGGAGGGGTTATGTCGGGGGTTTCAGGTGACTCAGACACAAGGGGATTTTCAATATCCTCTTCTGAAATATCCTCGAAGATGGACATAAACAATTTTTGTTCCTTACACTTGTGGCCCGGGAAATATTTGTCATCACAATTATAACAAAGACCTTTGAGTTGGCATTCAACCATTTCATCCCTGGTCATTTTTTGGATCTTTAGTGGAGTTTAGGGAGTAGTGGGATTTACTGGTTTAGGGCGAGGGATAAAGGAGGGTTTCTGGTTTTGAGAAGATACAACATGTTGTTCTTATTTATCTCTTTTAGTAGCCTCCACCCAAATTTGAGGCCGAGCCATGAGGACATGGGCCCAAATCTCATCCTTGAGGCCAGTGATAAAACATTCTCAGAAAAAGGCATCATAAATGCCCTCTGTCTGAAAATACAGACGCTAAAAGGCAGCTATAAAGTATTCTAATTTTCTTGATTGTTTCAACTTTTTCAAACAACCCAAATGGTTGGTGTCAGTGTCAAAGCGTTCATAAAGCTCTGCCACAAAGTGTGTCCAAGCAATATACCCTTGAAGGGAAGTTTTTCTCCATTTCCACCATTGCCAACGTTCTTAATCTAGATGGAGAACACCATACCGAAGTTTGGCCAAGTCATCTGTAATGCCGTATAAATTGAAATACTGTTCCATTTGGGTTACCCAACCAGTGGAGTCTGAGCCATCAAATTTGGTCACATCTACCCGTGGAAGCCGTAGATCACATTGAAAGTGATGGTTATGAAAGTTTATGGGAATGAGAGGAATGGTCACCTTCAGTATGTGGAGGTGAGGAAGAGGAAGGGTTATCTGTAGGGATATGAGGTTTGGTACAGAGTGTGGAAAAGACAGATTCAAGCTGGGTGGTGAGGTCTTGTTTGATTTCCTTCATTAAGGACTGCATGGTTGTATTGATGGTGGAAACATTGGCACTGAGTTGTTTCACTTGTTGTTGGGTATCGATGAGACCATATTGCAAGGTGTTGAAGTGAGCTTCCAAGTCTTGGCTACGGGTATGGGCCATGAGGATGGGGGAACTGAAAAGGGGCGGGCGGGGTCAAAAAGTTTTCCAAAAAATGATATGGATGAATGTGGTAAGGGAGAAGAGATGAATCCAATGGAATAGGTCTCAAATAATGGTGAAAAAAATTCCAAATATATATATATATATATATATATATATATATATATGTTTATACACCTATGGAGTTATACTCCAGTCTGAAGAATACTACAGAGAGGAAATGCCCAAATGCTTGACCAGAAAGAAATGTGTATTTACTTGGCAACCCAAACACAGTTGCGCGGCAATAGATCTTGTCTGTTTTAATTTGTTTATGTTTCTTTCCCCAAGGGTTAGGTATTCAAGGGTTCTACAGAAAAGGGTTTTCCCTGTGCTATAGCTCTCTGATATACATGCGGGGTCCAACAGTAGTACTCAGCCCAATATCTCAGGCCACTAACTAAGGAGGATAGACCGTACCCTTAGCCGTACTACTCGACTACCCAGGTACTAGAGAGTATCTTCCCGAGTGTTGTTCTCGATGACACTATAGAAGTCAGGCAACCGATCAGTTTATCTAAAGAGGGCTTTAGGTAATCTAGGCCGATCCGTACAAAGGTGTTATCTAATGCGCTACCACTCAAAGGGGTACCAACAGGGGTTACAAGGGTGGCCAACAGATGTGCACTTAAGTACCACTTGTATTTCCTACGTGTATGAATCCCTCAACCACGGGTTTATGCGCGTAATGAAAGATCTCTGTGGCTTAAAGATGCTGAAATATGTCTCTACCGTGAAAAAACATTTAACCCACACTTTCTTCCAAGGAAAGTGCTCTGATACCATTTGTAATATACTAGATATAAAAAGTATGCAGAACATAAATAAAATGCTAGAAATGGAAGAATAACAACAATATAACCATAACATTCACCACAATAGCATTGAAATGATATAAGAATAACAACATAAATAACACTTTGAATCTAAAAGTAGTGTTCATGGGCCTCTTCGAGGGGGAAACCTCCAATTGAGTAGATCTCTATTACAATAATATCCAAGCTAGGGTTCTCATACCCTCGACTCCTATTTATACTAAATATGTTTATCAAAAGAAGCATCTAGAGGAAGATCCTTCTAGAAGCGGAAGCTTCTATTAGGTCTTCTTACATCCAACTTATTCTATTTTATTGCAAGGCCTTATTAATATTGACCTTTATTACATCCGAATATATTGTTCTACCTATGTGCGGGTTAGGACCCTAACAGTTAAAGCCTTAAATATTTTAAATTTCTCAAATTCTTCATCTTTTCCTTTGAGAAAATCAACCCAAGTGAGTCTGGAGTATTCATCAATGATCAACATGAAGTAGTTTTCCTTCCCTATGCCTTCCTGTCTTGATGGTCCACATAAATCCATATGATCTAATTGGAGTGGTTTCTCTGCTGAAGTAGAGCTCTTGGATTTAAACTGTGTCTTGGTTAGATTTCCTACTTGGGAGGGATTACACACAAAATCTTGCGGCTTTGATATTCTTGGAAGATCTTTTACTGCCTCAATATTTTTGAGCTTGATTAAGTGGTCAAATTTTAGATGTCCAAGTCTCCTATGCCATAACCAAATTTCATCATGTTTTCTTAGATGACACTCTTCTCTATCTTCTTTCAGCACATATACATTATTAACTGTCCTTATGCCTTTAGCCACCACTTGTCCTGAGTTTACAGACTTTTTCTTACAATCTTTGGAAGTGAACACCACTTCACACCCTCTATCACACATTTGACTTACACTGAGCATATTATGTTTCACCCCATCTACAAGCAGAACATCTTGGGCTTTTCCTTTACCATTACTCAAACTCACCATCCCTTTACCCTTTATTTTACCTGGTTCATCATTTCCAAAGGTCACATTTCATGTTTTTCTTTTACTTATAGACAAAAACTCATCCTTGTCTCCAATCATGTTCTTGGAACATCCACTGTCTATATATCATGGGTCCTTTTTTTTTCGATCTGAAAGTACTAGACCACATTTTTCACTATCATTATTTTTCCATGTGCTAGCATTTCTAGCTAAGGGTTTTATCCTTGTATCTGCTTTGTAATTCTTCAGATGGCAGTTTGCATCTTTGTGGCCAAAGTTATGATAGTTATAGCATTCAATCTCATTGTTAAATAGGTCAAAGTGATTGGTGCAACTTTGTCTACTCATTGGCTGTTTAGTTCTATGTTGCAAAGATTGTTTATTTCTTTATCTCCTCAGTTGCATGTCTCTAAACTTAATTTGACAATTTGCAATCTTATAAACAAAATTAGACCAGTAAAAACAGTAACCATGGAAGAAATTTTGGTACCTGAAGGATGGCCTTCTTTTTGGAATGTGTTGCTCCATCTTCTGATATCTTTGTTTTTGGTAAGGGATCATATTGTATTTATTAGCTTTTGGTGGCATAATACTCACATGGTCTGATTTTCTGCTGACTTGAAACTTGATCATATTTACTGGCTCTTTTCTTTCTAGTTGTTTGCTGCTTGAACCACTTACATAAACTAGCCCAGTATTCAACAAAGGATATCTCTGTTTTCTGATAATGTCGTTTAGTTCTACTGAGGCTTTAATGTTTGGAAGATTTTGGAGATAAAATGCTTTAAACTTTTCTGGTTTTTACTACCTCTTCCTCCAAGGCTTCACATCTTTCCTTCTTCTCTGATAACTGTTGTTTTAGAATGTCCTTTATTTTCTTTGCTTCTTTTAATTCCACTTTTAGCAGGGAAAAGTCTTGATCAGGTTTTTTACTGTCTTTCTTGAACTGTATCAGCAATTGTTTTTTCTTTTTCTTCTTAAATCTGAGTCTAGCAATTTCTTCTAGGTCACTGATCAGTTCTCCTTCCAAGTCAACCACAACTTCTTCATCATTAACATCACTTCATGTGATCTTATTATCATAATCCTCTTTGTCCATAAGCATAAGTCATTGACCTTATCTTCACAAGAAGAGTCACTATCTATGTCTCCTAAAGAGTCATCATTGTTTACACATAAAATTTTATTTTTACCAAATCTCTTGGATTTGTACTTCTCTCCACCTTCAGAGTTCTGGTCCTTCTTCTTGTGTGGACACTTATATGAAAAGTGACCTATCTTTCCACAGTTAAAACATTTGAAGGGAAACTTTCCTTGGTACTTTCTTGATCCTTTCTTTAGTCTTCTCACAAATTTCTCTTCAATTTCATCAGGCTCAGAATCCTCATTCTTATATGCTTTAAATGATGCTTCTCTAGAGGTGGGTTTATATTTACCTATCCTTATCTCATAAGTAGTTAGAGTTCCTAGGAGTTGGTCAATAGGTAGAGATTTTAGATCATTAAGTTGTTCTATAGCAGAGACCTTTGGGTTGAACCTATCTGACAAAGATCTCAAAATTTTCTGGACTAAAGAGACTTGCTCAATTTTTTCTTCAAGTCCTTTCATTGCATTTACTAGTTCTTCAACTCTCAGAAAGTACTTCCCAACAGTTTCATCTTCTTTCATAGTTAGTTGTTCAAACTGTAATCTGTAGGTTTGAAGCTTGGCACCCTTTACCTTCTCATTAATTTCATAACTGCTAATGAGTTTGTCCCGCATTTCTTTGGCAGATTCTAAGTGCATAAATTTTACAAATTATTCTTTTTCAAGCCCACTCAGAATAACATTCATAGCCTTAGCATTGAAGCTGAATTCTATCTTGTCATCCTTAGAATCTAGTACAACTGGCTTCACTTAACCAGTCTCTACCACATCCGAGACATCTGCACCTAAAACCATTATGTAGGTTCTCATCCTAACTTTCCAGAAGGCAAAGTTTGTTCCATTGAATAGGGGGGCCTTATAATTGGTTGAATTTCCTTCATGGCTAGTCATGTTTAAGCTATAGGATCTACCCTTAGATAAAATGAACCCGCTATGATACCAATTGTTATACAACTGAGGGGGGGGTGAATCAATTGTTATTGTGATTAAACAATTATGCCCATTTTAAACTCATTACAAAAAACTCAATGATGATCACAATAATTCAGGGAAGTAAGCAATAGAGTATTCAACATCAATCACACACATGAAGTATACAAAAACAAATATTCATGAGGAAACCCATAAAGGGAGAAAATCTCTTCTTGTTTCAGAAACATAATATTCATGAGGAAACCCATACTGTAAGGAAACATAATAGAGTCTTTTTATGTTCTGTACATCATATATCTTTGAACACCAACTCAATGTGAGGATACCACCTCTTTTTTACAAGATGCAACTTGCCGAGAGAACCAACTCTTTGGTTTCTCTAGCACCCACTAGAAGGAAGAACCAACTCCCTGAGTGTTCCACAACCAACTGGATGGAAGCACCAACTTCTAGTCACACAGAAACCAACATGTACAAAAAAGAACAATAGTTCTCCCTTGCACCACCCTACCACCCTGGGTGTTATGGATGCAACCAGATGGAAGATACAACTCCCTGTGTTCAAGCACCCACTTGAAACTTGGAGGACAACAGTCCTCCGTAGCACTACCCTACAACCCTGAGATATAAATCTTTTCTTTCTGAAATTTATTACAGTGATACAATATTTATCAATGGATTACCAGTCTCATCACTATTCAGCTACACTTCTTTTCTATGCCTACATCAGTGTGTTCCTACTCGGATCTTATTGCGCTTAAGTTTTCGTATAGTCTGTTGTTTTCACCATTTCTACTCTGTCTAGCTTATGTTCTTCATCTCTGCATCTTTCACACTCTGTTCCTGTTGTTTTCTTGATCACATACAGTTCGACTTGTTTTATCGAGAAACAACAACTTGCCTCTGTCATGTCATGTTTCCTTTATTCCTTCTCTCATCATCCGTTACACTCCAAATCTCCAACGCCCATGTCGGGAATCTTAGAACACTCAAGAGCCATGATTCCAACGCCCCCGAACAATGATTCAGTTAGTGTAACTGAATCGTAATTGATCAAGAAACCATGAAGTGAAACAACAACCCTTCGATCAGATTCGGTTTGATCAGCGCCATTAGATTATACACGTAGAGGATTTTTTACTTTTCAATGCGTAACCTCCAATGTGGAGCCTAGCAGAACTAGGTCATTCCCCTATCTTCCGTTGATGTGACCTTGGGCGATGCTATCATGTGACCATGAGAATGTGGGCACAACCAAAGGTGGTTTGAGATCAAACTACTTTTTTCCCCGCAATTTACCTTGAGCCTCCACGTGTCCTTTCTCCAAAACCATGGTTTCAATTGCGGCCCGCCTTCAGAAAATTAACTTCCGAGCAATTTCTGGTCATGCAATCATGCATGATCATCAATCTCACGGTCTCTGACGGATTCCTATGATCAATGACTCTGATCTATCATATTTCCTTCCTCTTCTCTGTATCCACGCCCTCCTAAGTCTTAACAACCAAGTGACATGTGGCCCTCCAAAACCATGGACAAGATCAATTGTGCCTTTCAAACTTCGAGAGTCTAAATTCTCAAACTCTACTTTCTCCACGGTTCTTCCACCCATAATTCATGATCTATCGACACGTGGTCTTCTCGAGTCAACGGTCACAATCCCTTTGGGTATTCGGGGTTCAAAAATATCAACTTTCCTTGCTCGCTTTTTCCCGAAGTGTTCCAACCATAGTACACGATTTGTTGACGTGTGTCCTCCTAAATATCGATGGTCCTCAGCTCCTTCGGCTCTTCGGGCTTCAGGGATTTCAAAACTCAACTTTTCTTCCTTCACTTTCTCCTGGATTGTTTTTCCCGAGCTACACAGATTTCTTCCGCACGTCCTTCTGGCAACCGACGACTTGGATCTTCTTTGGCTGTCATGTCTTCGACGATATGATTTCCTTCCCAAACACAAACTCTCAAAGTGATTTTCTCTGGAATTGTGGATCGTGCGCCACCTGTCAGTCTTGACGATGGATGGTCCCTGCCTACTTCAGGACTTCAGGACTTTGACAAGTCCACTCTCCTGCGCTCATCCAAAGTCTTAACCTTTGTGAATTTATCTATGGATTCAATGACCATTGATCCTTGGCGCTAAGATCCAACGGATCAGATTTTTACTTCTCCTGGATCTAACGGTTATCCTAAGTCCTGAAATGTACCTTAGATCGACGGTTAAGAGAGACTTTGGACCTTCATCCTTCAGGACTTTGTGAATTTTGACATTTGTTGGTGATGAAACTACTGAAGTAAATCTCCTGGAGTGACATATTTTGCTTACATCACTTGTTGACGTGTCACAAGCCAAGTAGCTTCCACATGTTACTCAAATTATTGATTTTCACATACTTGAAGTGTCGATTCAACTTGACACTTGTCATTATCTGATTGCGCCATGTGTCCTTACTGATGTGGTCTTCTGATGCGCTCTGCCACATGTCCTTGTAAACATGTTCTGCTAACGTGGTTATCCATGATATAACAGTCATCGTATTTTCTCCAGATTCGATGGTCCTTATTCATTTTGGATTTCAGGCTTAAGGTAATTTGACTTTCAAGTTACCAATTCTTCCAAAGTGAGATTCCATGAACAGTAACCTCCTTGCAACTTTTGACATGAACCAAATGTTGTTCATCGATCATGCTCTTAGATCGATAGATCGATCTATCTTCGATGCTTATCTTCTATCTTATATCGTCCTTCCACTTAAAATTGATCCAACGGTCGTGAAGACACTCGAAGTAGATCAACGATCAAGGATGGTTACAGAACCACAACTTGCGAGTGATTTAACTTGTCACCAAAACTATGCAATTTGAATTTGTTTGTTGTTGGTGAGTCAACCGCAATCATTGATCTTCGAGGTTATAAGATATGATGGTCTTGACTAAGTGAGGGATTGGAAATAACACTATATTTAATTCCCGTTTCGATCTCCACAATCTATCCTTGTCGTTGATTTGGCGACTGCGCATCCGATGATCACGACTTAATCCGACTTAATCCAATCGTTTGTTAGATCAACCACAATCGTCGATATTTGGGTTTATGAGATCTGACGATATAGACCAATTGCAGGATTAGAACCTGCGATTTTTTTAATTCTTATTTCACTTTCCGCAATTCATCCCTGTCATTGATCTGGCTGGTAGATGCGACGGTCACAATCCTCCAACGATCCTCAAGCCCACGGTCACTCATATGACCGATGTCTGTAATATTAGACAATCAACATAGTCAATTTTTTGATCATACAGTTGTTGAGGCTTCTCACCCTTATCTTACTGATCCAGGTGGATATTGGTGGCCACCCACCTTTTCCAACTGACTCAAAATAGTTTTCTGACAATTTTGGCAATTTACTATTTTTAGCAGTTTTAACTTCTGGGGCCATTTTGAGGGCCTAAATTAAGATTTTTCAGGATAAAGCTTTTCAATCATAACCAAATGCATGATTTATCCCCCAAAATGAATCTCCTAAATGATACCTTTCCAACAATCTATCACATGCCTAAAATGAATATCGTATGCAAAAGTTACGACCCCCGGAAGTTGATGTACTAACTTACCCAAACGGGGCCCACATGACTTTTGGTGCTTCATCTCCTATGGTTAGGTTTTTGGATGTCTAGGGTTTTTGGAATTCTTGTTTATTGTAAAAAGGCCTTCAGAGCCTCATTTTAATCATCTTCTTGCGAATGAGCACAACCCTCACATCTCTTCTCAGAGATAAGCCTCCACCATTACAGTAAGCTTGTTTCTGCTGCATTTTACAGTTTCATCTTATTTCCTTATTGAATAGAAAACCAGTTTTACTGTATCTCTGTTATTTTGTGTTAAGCACCTGTTAATAATCTATAGTCATTTCATTCTTCTCCTAAAATTTGGATCAGGGGTATTAGAGCCGTCTGCTCCTTGTCGTCTTAATGCATGTCCCCAACGAGGTCGAAGTACAAAGAGTTGGGTCTCTTGAGGAAAAAATATCTCGCACACCCAAGAGACCTCTCATGGAAGGAGAAAAGAAAGATGATGGGATGAGAGATCCTTTCAAACTGTTGATTGACAAATCCCTCACACAACAAAGGAATGAGATGATGGATAGTTTCGCACAAATAGTTCGGCGGCTACCAACAAACAACACATCTTCTTCGAGTGGAGGCACCACCCCCTTCAAGGTACAAATAAACTTTGATATGTGTATATTTGAAGGTCAGATAGACGCAAATGTTGTAGATAAGTGGTTGAATCTACTAGAAGGGTATTTTTCTTTCCATAACTTTTCGAATAGAGAAAAGATTACTTTTGCGCTCCTCAAAGTCGTTCCCCATGTCAAAGATTGGTGGGAAAATTTCTGTGAGAAAAAGGAAATAGAGGAACCCTCATTATTTACAGTCACGAACACCTGGGATTCCTTTAGGGATGATGTTAATGAACAATACTAACCTATCTGAAGTTATGATGACTTTTATACCAAATGGATCACACTGCGGAAATAAAGAGACCAAGCAGTGCCAGATTTCATGAATATCTTTCATACCTTGCGCACCAAGATGGGTATCAAATATTCGGAGTGACATCTGGTGCTCAAGCATCGCGACGCTCTGCATAGATACATCCAGACTGAAATGGAATTTTTGGACATCTCATGCTTGGGCATGACCTACCTATATGGCGTCAAAATCGAGCAGAAGCTCAAACAAAAGATGTGGAAATTTGGGCCTGGGAACCACTCAAAACAAAAGCCAGGAAAGGGCGGCCCCAACCCACAAAAAAAAGGACAGAGAAAAGATGGACAGATTCAGGACAACCATTGCAATCTACAAGCAAAGAAGGACACCAAAAAGACAAAGAAAGATATCAGAAAGTGGTGCGACTTCCATAAGAGCCCTTTCCATAACACTGTTGACTGCCACTCAAAGAAGTCGCTGGTGGCTGAAGTGAAAGACTCTGAATCAGATGCAGGTTCAAACTCTAAGACAGAACTAGAAATCGGAAGATAGATCATTAACGCAGAACCTAGTGCCACCGTTGCTACCACCAAGATCCATCCTGGTGAACCAGATGAGACAGAAGAAGGAGAACGACTCTTCCATTCACAAATATGGGTAAAAGGCACTCTGTTGCACTTTATCGTGGATAGAGGTAGCCAAAAGAACCTCATCTTAGCAGAGGTCATCAAGCGGTTGGTCCTGTCGAAAACACCGCACCCACAACCCTACCTCATCTCCGCTACCTTTCCTTACACGACCTCGTGTTTAGCCCCTGTGTTAGAGGGGGGTCCTGAATAACTTTCTGTAACTGGACTTCTACACTCCCTATTGACAGACTCCAATGTTT